>CM076582.1:503394591-503570300 GCA_034641835.2 Pinus albicaulis
AGCATTTGATTCACCTAAGAAAGGTTTTTGAGAAGTGTAGGAAATTTGGCTTATCACTGAATCCCAAGAAGACCCTCTTTGGTATCCAAGAAGGGAAACTTCTTGGTCATATAATTTCAGAAGAGGGAATCAAAATAGACCCTACAAGGATAGATGGCATATTGCAAATTAGCCATCCTAGAAGCCTCAAAGAATTGCAATCTTTCATTGGAAAGATTAATTTTTTGAGAAGGTTTATTCCCAACCTTGCTGAGCTATTAAAAAACATTACAAACATGCTCAAGAAAGATGTGGGTGTGAAATGGACTTTACCAGCTAAACAATCATTCGAACTGGTCAAACAAGCTCTTACTCAAACACCAGTCCTGATTAGTCCAGATTTTACCAAAGATTTTTACATCTTTTCTTTTGCATCTGAACATACAATAGCTGCAGTTCTACTTCAAAAGAATGATTTGGGGCAAGAACAACCAATATCATTTTTTAGTAGGGCCTTAAGAGATGCTCCTCTCAAATATAATATCATGGAGAAACAAGCCTTAGCATTAGTGAAAGCATTAAAGGACTTTAGGGTCTATATTTTACACTCTCACATAATTGCTTTTGTTCCACATATTGTTGTCAAGGACATTTTGAGTCAAGACCCTGATGGTAAAAGGGGAAAATGGATTGCAACTATTCTTGAATATGACTTAGAAATCAGGCCCACCAAACTAGTTAAAGGGCAAGGACTAGCAAAACTTATGGCTGAGTCTAACTTCCAAGCACTAGACATGAATATGGTAGATGTGTTGGAAGAAATAGAAGAATCTACTGCTCCTTTTATTGAAGAAACATTTCTGAATTCTCCTTGGTATGCTGACATTATTTATGTGCTTTTATATTTAAATGCCCCTCCTTCTTTGTCCAAAACTAAAGCTAGATTTTTGAAACAAAAGGCTTTGAGTTTTTGTATCTTAGATGGAGTATTATATTGGAAAAATGCTGTTGGAATTTTGCTTAAATTTTTACTTGAAGATGATGCAGGAAAGATCATGCATGAATTACATGATGGAGAATGTGGAGGTCACCTCTACTGGAAGGCCACAACAAACAAAATTCTTAGATCAGGTTACTATTGGCCTACCCTTTTCCCAGACACTCAGAAGTTGGTCATGTCTTGCCATAAGTGTCAAATCTTTGATGGAAAGAGAAAACTCCTTCCCTTACCTTTACATCCTATCAGAGTTGAGGCACCTTTTCAACAATGGGGGCTGGACTTCATTGGGGAAATTCATCCATCCTCCTCAGCTCAACATAAGTGGATCCTCACAGCCACTGACTTCTTCACCAAATGGATAGAAGCTATACCTACCAGGAATGCTAATGACTCTGTCATTATCAATTTTCTTGAAACCCACATCCTATCCAGATTTGGTTGTCCCAGAAAAATCATAACAGACAATGCTGCTGCTTTCAAATCCAAAAAGATGGTTGATTTCTGTCACAAATACCATATAACCTTGGGCCATTCCACTGCTTACTACCCCCAAGGAAATGGATTAGCTGAATCCTCCAACAAGAGTCTCATCAATATCATTAAAAAAAAACTGTTGGAAGAAAATCAAAAATCATGGCACAGTAAGTTGGTTCATGCCTTATGGGCTGATAGACTAACTACAAAGAAATCAATAAATATGTCCCCCTATCAGTTGGTTTATGGCATGGATGCAATTTTTCCTACCTCATTGGGAGTTCCAGTCATGAAGCTCCTTCAAGAAGTGCAGGTTGAAGAAAATGATATGCAGAGGAGGATCAACCAAACAATCCATTTACAGCAGACCAGAGAAGAAGTTTATGAAAGAACATAGTTAGTCCAAGAAAATATGAAGAAGCTATTTGATAAGAGGACTAAGGCAAAAAATTTCCAGGTTGGAAGTGTTGTTCTTAAATGGGATTCAAGAAGAGAAGAGAAGGGGAAACATGGCAAGTTTGAGAACTTGTGGAAAGGGCCATATATTATTCATGCTGAGAGGGGTCATAATACATTTTTCTTGAAATAATTGAATGGAGAAGACCTATATGGAGGTCCTGTCAATGGCAGGATGCTCAAGCATTACTTCTGCCAAGAATCTTAAGTTTTCAAAGAATTTTTGTTTTACCATTGTAAATATTTTGCCTGAAAATTTCAAGTATATGAAGTTAGTAAACAAGAAATTTACCCCTCTATATGTCAATATTTTTTTTTTTTTTAAATATGGGTATGGAGGTAAGACAATTCTCTACAATTATTGTTTTTATGTCAAAGAATAATTTGCAATAAAAATATGAGTTTAGTGGAGTTGAAGTTGAAAAATATAGAAAATTACAATTTTCAACGTCAAAAAAGGGCAAAAAGTGTTTCCCAACTTCACATTTTCACCCCAACACAGAGAGGGATAATGATCAGATCAAAGGAAAAGAACCAATAATGGAAATGATACCAGAAGCAATGTGTTAGCCACCTATAAAACTTGTCATACCAAATGGTGGCTAAATGATTTTGGAGCCTTCAAGGAACATATTTTATTGCAAAAAAGTGTTGGCTCTTGAAGACTCTTAAAGGCCTCATGCCTCTGTCCAATCTCCACTATTGTTTTCATTTCATACTCTGAAATTTCTGCTAAAATCCAAGAGAAAAACTGCTGGAAAACCATCATTTCCCCCTTCTCCCACTCAAAAATAACCTTCATTTTCTCCCCTTTTTCTCCATAAAAACTCCCTTGTTTTCATGATTTCTTTTCCTCCCTTCATGAAAATCATCTTTACAAGGTTAAAAAATCACTTTTTAACCTTACCGAAACCATCAAATTCCATTGAAAACTATGAAAAATTCATGAAAATATAAGTTTTTCTATGGACTCAAGCCCCTTGGGCTAAGTCCTAACCACTTCCCCCCACATGCCCATGCGTTAAAACCAAATGCCAAAGCCTTTCGGCGCTAATCGCATTGCACATTTTCAAAGTGCGCAAGTTTTGTGCCATGGACCGAAACTTCCGATTGTGATTGGCTTTTTATGTGTTAAAGCTCCCGATTATATTATTTTTCATATAAACCATAAAACCCGCCTTGGCACTTAAGAACCTTATGAATTTTCTTCCCGAGTCACGTGTTTTAATATAAATGGGTTAATTAAAAAACTGACGCGCAATCGCATCGGAAAAATCCAAATGGGTTGATCGAGAAGACCCACATCAAAGATTCTGATACGATTGGGTTTTATATTTATAGCCCCTAGTCTTTTGTTTCCTTTGTAAAACCAAGCACAAAGGCCAAAACTTTTATCGCGTCGGAAAATGGTTTAATGGGTTGATTGAAAAGCCCCAATTCAGAATGCCCGACTCCGATAAACCCATATATACATAAGCCCGGGCCTATCAGAGATTTATATAAAACAAGCCCCATAACCGAGCGCCTAATCGCATCAGAGATTTTCTTTGGTGCGGTTTCGGTACTTACTACTGTGGATTGCGATTGGCCGATCACACAATCGCATCAACCCTTCCTTTGATTGCGCAATCGCATCACCTTATTCTCGACATCCGATTGTGACTTCCCTCGGATTCGCTCCTCGCCATTGATTTGATCCTTAGATCAAACAGCCATCACTTAATCGCTCCTGCCCTTCGCCTGATTGCGTAATCGCATCGCAACTTTTCCATCGCATCCACTTTTTGTTCCGCCGATTGGCCTCTCCCTGGATTTGTCCTCCACCATTGATCTAATCCAGAGATCGACGGCCTCCACTTCATCGCATCGCATGTTTTGATCGGCCCATTTTCACGCCACCCCCGATTGTGATTCCCTGATTTTGATCTGCCGACTAAATCTGGACTGTCCACGTGTCTAGATCGGATAGTCCAAAAGTCACCCCGCCTTATTTCTTCTCCCCGCTCTCCTTTTTCCTTTTTGCGCAGATCTCCACCGTTGGATGCTTTCATCCAACGGCTATACTCCTTTCCCCGCCATATGAAGCAGTTTAAGCCTAAAAACACAGGATTTCTTTATAATTTTATGTTTTATGCAGGTTTCAAAAGGTCTCCTTCGTTATATTGAATAAAGGCCAGGAGTTGGGAATGACGATTCCTGTGCCTTCAGCCCATAAATAGAACCATTCATAGGGCTCCATTCAAAAGTTTCATCAACGTTCCATGGGCGCCGATACCATAAAGGACCTGCGTGGCTCTACACATTGACAAGACACTATGTTTCAATGCGATTTTAAAAAGAGTATAAGTTTTGAAGAACAGAGTGCAGCAAGAAGAAGATTAAAGACAGATATGGGGAATTACGGCTAAAAATAATTATCAAAAGCCTAATTCCCTGAATTAGAATACAGTCAACAGAAAAATCATAAATGTTTCACTGACAGAAAGGTTTCCACTGCTTCAACTGAGGTGAATTGATTCCTCGGCTACTACAAGAGCCACCCGCTACCTCAAACCATTCAAAACAGAGGCCAAAGTTATTGCTTAAAGAAACATCTACCTCCAGTGTTGCCATGAAGTTAATTCTGCCACAGGAAAACTAATGCAACAAACATCTGCAGAGTTACTCCACATTATGCAGAGCCTCAAAGTCAACAAAGCTCCCACCAAGCTTAAATCATAATTGTAAAAGTTAATACAGTGCATCCACCTGTAACTTCTCCATCGAGCCTCTCAAAGGGCCGAGAAGTCTTCACTCTGTATTAATTGTCCTTGAGATATTTTGTTAGATCTCACCTCCTCATCTTCCTATAAATACTTCTGTAGAAGATGAGGAATTTTTGGTTGGTTATTGTTTGATTACAAGCTGTAATATTGAAACTCTCTGAAATAAATACATAGTCCTTTGAAGTTGAAGAACAAATTGAATTCTTGGAGATCTTGATGATGTTGTTGCATGCTTGTTCCTGAGAAGTCTCTATCATTGGATCCATGAGCTTGGTTGTTGGTGAAGTATTCTGAACTGTTCTATGTTTTTCCCATGTTTTCATTATGTTCCATAATTTCTTACTATAGTAGGCTGAAATTTTTAGGCTAAGAAATGACTCTTGGAAGCACCTTAGACCTGTTCATCCTTCATTGTTTCATGTTTTCTTCTACTGAAGTATTTTAGAGGCTTTAATATTTCTCTTTAGTCTTCATGCTTGTTTATTTCCTTAATAGTTTGAACAGTTGGTTTCAGCATGATTTATGGTTCTCCTTGCTTGTCTGCTGCCACTTAAAAACTGTTATTGAAGTCTCCCTTTGAATTTATTTGTATAGTGAATCAGAGAGGTCTGTTTTGATCTTTCCCTTTGTCCTCACTTAAACAGTTGGCTTAAAGGTCGTTATAATTATGATCATAGATGTTTTTAGGTGTTCCCTCTTCTATGATTGCAATTATTAGTGAAATGTTTATGTTTTCTAAGTCATTTGAGATAAAATATTTGAGGAAATAGGATGTTCCCCGAATCTTAGATTTCATTTTTAAAAAAAAATTGAAATCATTATTTGCTTAAAGGTGTGATTTGAATATTTCAGGGTTAGCCATGTCTATCAAAAAGCTCTTTATTGTTCAAATTATGCTTTTGAATCCCCTTTGTTGAGAATTAAACTTCTCTTTCCAAATCATTAAGGTTCATCTCATTCCAAAAACAAAAGGATCTCGTGGCCAAGTTAGATTTGCCTTTTGATATCCCTTATCCATTGATGAGTTTGTTATAACCTTTTCTTGACTCCATTGCCCAATGAAACAAATATTTTTTTGTCCTATATATCTTTCTTAGACCTTTCATGTTCTGTTGTATCAATTCAACCCAACCAAACAAACAAACACCTGCACTTAATAACTAGTCTAAAACCAATACTCAAAGCACACAAGATAAACCTTTGCAAACAAACTTTTGAGAGATCCCTCTCTGAGAACAGGAGGACTAGATCTTGTAACTCTAAAGATTGGTTCTGATGTTGCCTTGTCTTTTGATTTGCCAAAATATCAAAACACGGGACACCAACATAATGGCGATCACGGTGGGACATTTTTTACTCAGTAACAGTCTAAGTACCCCTTAGGACTCCAAAAATCCCTTATTTTCAAAGACTATCCAGTGATTATCAGCCACCTCATCGCCACCAACATAATGGCGATCATGGTGGGATGTTGAGTAAAATCTGCAAATTAAAACACTCACTGTCTAGCATAACATAAGTAACCTTCTTCAAGCAATACCAAGCAATGGTAATCATGATAGGACCTTTTGAATCAGTGACAAACTAGGTAACTCTTAGGATTCTCATAACGCCTTGTCAAACCTTGAAGATTTCAGTTACCAAGCCATAGGAGTAAACTTTGTATGTTTTGACACCCTAGCTAAGTGTTAAATCAGACTTAGAACACTCTCTTAACCTATAAGACCAAAATAACTCAGAAAAACCCAAAACATTTCAGTTTGGCTTCATAATAAACTTGGTGGTGGACCATAAACCTTTACCTCCAAAAGAGCTAAAAATTTCCACCTGGTGACTCCACGATCCTACAAAATAGACCTTAAGACTCCATTGGGAAGACCCCAATTCTTAATAGCATTCTAAAAACTGAGCTAGAAGGCTTTAAGATTAAAATTTTCCTTCTTCTGAAAAGATCAGTTAGCCTCTTAAAGATTGTCATATTTGGTTAAAACTTTTCTTTTTCAACTAGGGTCTGAAAAACATAGCATAGTGGCTACTAGAAAGATTCATACTAGAGCCTACCCTGACCCAAACCCACTGGAAGAAGTAACCAAACCCTGAAAGTATACTTAGGAAATCTTCCAAGATAAAATTTTCAATTGTTTTCAGATCACCCTTGAGATCTAATTTAGTCCCTGAAAATCTCGCAGCCCTACACCAATCACAAGTCGACTTAAGAAATCCTTTTAGAACTAGGTCACTTGATGATATAGTTCAGATAGATTCCGAGTCCTCACTTTCATCCCCAGAACAAAGTGAACAACCTGGTAGTAGAGAAACCACACCACATGATTTACATTTCCTTCTCAATTTAGGTGTCCCTCATCCAAGGTCAGCTCAACAATCTATCCCCGGTCCATCCATTTTTGCTCACCCTACATCCACTGTTCAAACCACTCCATTTCAACCCATTGTCCCTCTTGTCAATCCACCTCCACCTCCTGCCATGGTTGCATGGTATGCTCCCCTAGTCCTTCCTGTACCATTAGTTAATCTTCAATAAGACTATTAGTTCAAAATTCCATTGTATGATGCCAGTAATGCTACAACTGCATCACAACATGTGGATAAAATGAATGCTATTTTGACAGAAATGAAATTGATGACGATTCAATCAAGCTTAGGTTATTTTCTCGGAGTTTAGGGGGAGAAGTAAGAAAATGGTTCAAAGGTATAGCCCCCCATAGTATTAATGATATTCAAGGTTTCCATCAAACGTTCCTAAACAAATGGGAAGTAAAGAAAAACCCTCTCCAAGTCCTTTCTGACTACAAAAACCTCCATAGGAATGCTGGAGAAAGTGTTCAAGCTTACTGCACTAGGTTCAATAGTGTGTATAATGCACTTTCCCCAAAAATAAAACCTCGACAGGGCTCAGCTTTAAATAAATTTCCTGAAGGGTTTGACTCTGACATGACCTATCAGCTGAGAGAGAGAAATTTTGCAGCTCTGGAAGATATGCAACAGGGTGCTCTTTCTGTGGAAGTCAACTTGATGGAGAAGAGAGAAAGAATGAAAACCGAGAAGAGAGTGTCTTTTAGAGAAGAGTCCACTCCTTCTACTTCAAGCTCAAAAATGGAGAAGATGTTGGAAGAAATGCTGAAAGAGATGAGTATAATTAATAAAGCACAAAAAAATCAAAACCAAGCTGCTCCTCGAAATAGAAATCAGAATTATAGAAGAGAAAACAATCAAGACAAACAGAACGAAAATGACCAATAGATTAGACCTCCCTTCCAACAAAAATATGTAGATCAATATGAGGAAGATATGGAGTTGGAAAGGTTAGAAGAATCCCATGTAAAATTGATTGGATCGGATAGTGGGGATGATGTTTTCCTCACTGAGGAAGAACAAGATTTTTTCTCTTCTGATCAAAATACAAATACCTATGAAGATTCTGATGACTATAGATTATGTTTTGAAAATGAAATCATGGAGATACATAAACAGTATGATCTTAGGAGCAAGGGAAACATAGACAATTCAAAAGATAAGAACACAAGCACTGCTGTCAAGAAAAACGCAGAAAACCAACCCAAAAAGATAGCAGAGAAAACCAACATTTCGACTATAAAACTAGATTCAAACAAATACAAAGGTGTCCAGCCAAATGTTGAACAGAGTACCCCTAGCACTTCAACTAGTGGTCCTAATAAAATTATCCCAATTACCATTCCAAACAAGGTTCAGCAAATCAAAGTTGCTGAAAAGAATTCAATTGAAAAAACAGATGTAAATACAAACAAGTCAATTATTCTTTTCAGCCTTGAGGGAGAGATTGTCAAAATAAAAATTACCATCCCCCTAGCTGAACTAGTAACCCAAGAGGTGTACAAAAAACAAGTTTTGAAATCTTTTAACTTAGGAAGTGATGCAAACACTTTAAACTTGACAGATGAAAAACCTGAGCTGTTGTTTGGTCTAGAAGTTGAACGAAAATATCAAGAAAGGGTTGTTCCTCCCTTCTATGTTAGCTTGAACATACATGATAAAATTTTACACAATGCCATGTTAGATTCGGGAGCTTCACACAATCTGATGCCCAAGGTGGTGATGGAGAGCTTAGGCTTAGAGATTACTAAACCATACAAAGATTTATATTCTTTTGACTCAAGCTGAGTCAAATGTTTCAGTTTAATCAAAGATTTATGTGTTACTTTAGCTTAGATCCCTGTTAAGAGTCTAGTTATGGATATAGTTGTAGTTGACATTCCCCCTAAGTATGGTATGCTCTTATCAGGGAAGCCTTCAAATGGACATGTCTTATGCCACCATCCCTATTTTCAACCAAAACAAAAGACTATACAGGGAATCTCACATGAAGTACATGGTGAGCAACACGGACAGACCAAACAATTCTCCAATCTATTCTATTCCATCAAGTTTAGATTCCTTTATCCTATATAATGAAGATGAAATTACCCAACAAGATAAAGAAAACATAGACCCAATCAGTTCACCACAACAATCCAATCTTCCCTTTGATCAAATTCAAAACATTGACAATCAATAGCAACAAGAAAATGAAAATAAGGATGGCATACTTTGGAAAATAAATTTTTATGGATCTTGTAATAAAACAAGTGCACGAGCAGGTGTGTGGATTTAAAATACAAAACAAATTTTTTCATACAAATTAGATTTCCCATGCACTAACAATATTGTTGAGTATGAAGCACTTCTCCTAGGCCTACAACTGCTTAAACAGTTAGAAGCCCAGAGGATATCAATCTTAGGAGATTCTTAACTTATCATAAAACAAATCAAAGGAGAATACTCAGCTAAAAATCCAAGACTTAGGGAATATCGAAACGCTTCCCTTGATCTATTGAAAACTTTTCAAAAATATGAACTTATTTTCATTCCAAGAGAATTGAATCATCTAGAAAATGAACTCGCTTTCAATGCCAGCAATTATCAGACACCTGAAATAAATCAACAACTCAGTGTAAAAGTAAAACAAAGACCTGTTGTGCCTAATAACGAAGATCACTGGCAGGTGTTTGACTCTGACAAACACATAGATGATTTCTTAAAGTTAGAAAATGATTTCATTATACCAACATCAGAATCTAGCCGTAATCAGAACTACCCATATATTGAAGAAATCCCAGAAGCTGAAATAACACACTCTGCTGATATAAGTCATTACGAGAATACGTTTGAAGCAGAGTCAATTGCCAACGTGGACCAAAGAGACCTGGAAGTTTTAGAATGTAAAGACAGTTCAATTCCAAGAGGTCTCTCACCTTTGGAACACCTTTTCGACTTTAATGATGTAGCCAAAGAACCAAAAATGGAGCATGTAGAAACAAATGTAGAAGAACACAACATCGGCTCCCTAACGGAACCCACGATGATTAAATTGTCCAGCACTCTTCCAACTCACATAAAATCTTGATACATTGATCTTTTTGAAGAGTTTAAATATGTTTTTGCCTGGGCATACACAGATCTGAAGTCTTACGATACTAGCATTATTCAGCACAAGATTCCCTTGAAGGAAAATCAAAAGCCCTTCAAACAAAAACTGAGGAGAATAAACCCACTTTTATTACCTTTAGTTAGAGCTGAAATTGAAAAGATGCATGATGTTGGCATTATAGTACCTGTTAGGTTTTCAAAATGGGTATCAAACTTAGTTTCTGTTAGGAAAAAGACAGGGGAGATCAGGCTCTATATTGACTTCAGAAATGTAAATAGAGCCTCCTTAAAAGACAACTACCCCTTACCCAAAATGGACCATATACTTCAGAAGGTAGTTGGGTCAAAAAGGATTTCCCTCTTAGATGGGTTCTCAGGTTACAACCAGGTGTTAGTGCTCCAAAGTGATCAAATCAAAACTGCTTTTACCACACCTTGGGGCACCTTTATGTATGTCAAAATGCCTTTTGGGTTAATGAATGCAAGGGCCACCTTCCAAAGGGCCATGGATATTGCCTTTTCTGAAGACATTGGCTATTTCATAATCATTTACCTTGATGACATAACTGTTTTCTCAAAAACTGATGAAGAGCATTTCATTCACCTAAGAAAAGTTTTTGAGAAGTGCAGGAAATTTGGCTTGTCATTGAATCCCAAGAAAACACTCTTCGGTCTCCAAGAAGGAAAACTTCTCGGCCACATAATTTCAGAAGGGGGAATCAAAATAGACCCTACAAGAATATATGGCATATTGCATATCAGCCATCCAAGGAGCCTCAAAGAATTGCAATCTTTCATCGGAAAGATTAATTTCCTGAGAAGGTTTATTCCTAATCTTGCTGAGCTATTAAAAAACATTACAAACATGCTTAAGAAAGATTTAGGTGTAAAATGGACTTTACCAACTAAACAATCTTTCGAACTGGTCAAACAAGCTCTTACTCAAGCACCAGTCCTGATTAGTCCAGATTTTACCAAATATTTCTATATCTTTTCCTTTGCATCTGAACATACAATAGCTGCAGTTTTACTTCAAAATAATGATTTTGGGTAAGAACAACCAATACATTTCTTTAGTAGGGCCTCAAGAGATGCTCCTCTCAAATATAACATCATGGAGAAGAAAGCCTTAGCATTAGTGAAAGCATTAAAGGACTTTAGGGTCTATATTTTACACTCTCACATAATTGCTTTTGTTCCACATACTGTTGTCAAGGACATTCTAAGTCAAGACCTCGATGGTAAAACGGGAAAATGGATTTCAACCATTCTTGAATATGACTAAGAAATTAGGCCCACCAAACTAGTTAAGGGGCAGGGATTAACAAAACTTATGGTTGAGTCTAACTTTCAAGCACTGGACATGAATATGGTAGATGTATTGGAAGAAATAGAAGAATCTGATGCTCCTTTCATTGAAGAAACATTTCTAAATTATACTTGGTATGCTGACATTATTTATGTGCTTTTAAATCCAAATGCCCCTCCTTATTTATCTAAAACTAAAGCTAGATTCTTGAAACAAAAGGCTTTGAGTTTTTGCATATTAGATGGAGTATTATATTGGAAAAATGCTATGGGAATTTTTCTTAAATGTTTACTTGTAGATGATGCAGGAAAAATCATGCATGAATTGCATGATGGAGAATGTGGAGGACACCTCTACTAGAAGGCCACTGCGAAAAAAATCCTTAGATCTAGTTACTATTGGCCTACCCTTTTCCCAGACACTCAAAAGTTGGTCATGTCTTGCCATAATTGTCAAAGGAAACTTCTTCCCTTACCCTTACATCCTATCAGATTTGAGGCACCTTTTCAACAATGGGGGTTAGACTTCATTGGGGAAATTCACCCATCCTCCTCAGCTCAACATAAATGGATCCTCACAGCCACTGACTTATTTACCAAATGGATAGAAGCTATACCTTCCAAAAATTCCAATGACTTTGTCATTATCAAGTTCCTTGAAACAAATATCCTATCCAGATTTGGTTGTCCCAGAAAAATCATAACAGACAATGTTGTTGCCTTTAAATCTAAGAAGATGGTGGATTTCTGCTACAAATACCACATAAACTTGGGCCATTCCACTACTTACTATCCCCAAGGAAATGGATTAGTTGAATCTTCCAACAAAAGCCTAATCAATATCATTAAAAGGTTGTTGGAACAAAATAAGAAATCATGGCACAGTAAACTAGTTCATGCCTTATGGGCTGATAGGCTAACTACAAAGAAATCAATAAACATGTCTCCCTATCAGCTAGTCTATGGGTTGGGCACATTTTTTCCCACCTCGTTGGGAGTGCCAGTCATGAAGCTCCTTCAAGAAATGCAGATTGAAGAAAATGATATGCAGAGAAGAATCAACCAAACAATCCATTTACAACAAACCAGAGAAGAAGTTTATGAGAGAACACAGTTGGTTCAAGAGAATATGAAGAAACTATTCGATAAGAGAACCAAGGCGAACAATTTCCAATCTGGAAATGTTGTTCTCAAGTGGGATTCAAGAAGAGAAGAGAAGGGAAAACATGGCAAGTTTGAGAACTTGTGGAAAGGGCCATATATTATTCATGCTGAGAGAGGTCACAATACATTTTTCTTGAAAGAATTGAATAGAGAAGATCTATATGGTGGTCCTATCAATGGCAGGATGCTCAAGCATTACTTCTACAAGAATCCCAGGTTTCAAAGCATTTTTATTTTTTCATTGTAAATATCATAGTCTAACCATTGCATTCAAAGTTAGAAAAATAAAAAATACAAAAACATACAAAAAAAGAAGAAAAGCGGGCAGATTGTGAAAACAAGGAAGGCACATCCCCATGTCAAAAGGAAAATAAATTCTGAAAGTGTGCAAGCTTAAAAGCCACTCCTCAAAACACACTTCTAGTTAGTCAAATTGTTCAATATTGACTAAGTAGCTTTAAATTTTTTTGCTGATAGGATAGTGAATTTGATTTGCCAAACTGTCTAATCTTGGCTTATTAGTAGATATTTTAGGATAGAAATCAAAGGTTCAAACAAGCTAAAAACTGAACCTAAGTTTCCAAAAATAAAGATGACTCAAATCTGTTTTATTTTTTGAGTCAAAACAGATGCAAAACTGGTTCTAATCAGCTCAAAATCTGAACCAGATGATGAAGAAAACAACTCACAGAGTAGTACAAACAGAGCTGTAAAAGATGAAGGAAGTGTTCTAAAACTTCCAAATCTTAAGCCTTACATTTTGATTTAATTTTCTGCAAAATAATGTCTATGTGCAGCTTGTTCTTATGCCATAGATCATAGCAAGTCAAACAACTTAATCTTGACTTGGATGTTTTTAAATTTCTCTTGTAGAATTTAGAGAATAAAATCTGATTGGACAGTTTAATCACAAACAGATAGTAGATTAGGTAGAGAATTATATGGATTCAACTGTTTAATCTGAATCCATGGAGAAAGAAGAAGTAGAACTAGATTAGATTTTTTTCTTTCAAAAAGAATAAAATGTTGAAAGAGAGTTTGCCAATCCAAATGCACTCTAGAAAGAAAAAATGTTAGATCAGTAGGATTGGGTAGGTAGAAATCTTGTTGATGAAAAATCCATTGTTTTCCATGGCTGTTAGCATTTCCAGAGCAAAATAAGATCATTCAATCAAAGAAAGGTAGCCCAATGGATGAGGCAACCGCTCAGCCTCCCAGAAAATGCAAGTCTGAAAGTTCTTGATACCTTCAAGAAGGCACCATCCCCAAGTGGAACCACTGTTAGCCACCTATAAAATTTGTCATACCAAATGGTGGCTAAATGATTTTGGAGCCTTCAAGGAACAGATTTTATTGCAAAAAAGTGTTGGCTCTTGAAGACTCTTAAAGGCATCATGCCTCTGTCCAATCTCCACTATTGTTTTCATTTCATACTTTGAAATTTCTGCTAAAATCCAAGAGAAAAACTGCTACAAAACCATCATTTTCCCCTTCTCCCACTCAAAAATAACGTTCATTTGTTCGCCTTTTTCTCCATAAAAACTCCCTTGTTTTCATGATTTCTTTTCCTCCCTTCATGAAAATCATCTTTACAAGGTTAAAAACTCACTTTTTAACCTTATTGAAACCATCAAATTCCATTGAAAAATCTGAAAAATTCATGAAAATATAAGTTTTTCTATGGACTCAAGCCCCTTGGGCTAAGTCCTAACCACTTCCCCCCACATGCCCATGCGTTAAAACCAAACGCCAAAGCCTTTCGGCGCTAATCACATCGCACATTTTCAAAGTGCGCAAGTTTTGTGCCATGGACCGAAAGTTCCGATTGTGATTGGCTTTTTATGTGTTAAAGCTCCCGATTATATTATTTTTCATATAAACCATACAACCCGCCTTGGCACTTAAAGAACTTATGAATTTTTTTCCCGGTCACGCTTTTCCTTTGTAAAGTCGAAAAACCCACTTTTCCATAGTTTTAAGTTAAAAACCCGAGTCACGTGTTTTAATATAAATGGGTTAATTAAAAAACTAACGCGCAATCGCATTGGAAAAATTCAAATGGGTTGATCGAGAAGACCCGCATCAAAGATTCCGATGTGATTAGGTCTTATATTTATAGCCCCCAGTCTTTTGTTTTGTTTGTAAAACCAAGCACAAAGGCCAAAACTTTTATCGCGTCGGAAAAAGGTTTAATGGGTTGATTGAAAAGCCCCAGGTCAGAAGGCCCGACTCCGATAAACCCATATATACATAAGCCCGGGCCTATCGGAGATTTATATAAAATAAGCCCCATAACCGAGCGCCTAATCACATCAGATATTTTCTTTGGTGTGGTTTCGGTACTTACTACTGCCGATTGCGATTGGTCGATCGTGCAATCGCATCGGCCCTTCCTGCGATTGCGCAATCGCATCACCTTATTCCTGACCTCTGATTGTGACTTCCCTCTGATTCCCTCCTCGCCATTGATTTGATCCTCAGTTCAAACAGCCATCA
The DNA here is from genome assembly GCA_034641835.2 of Pinus albicaulis. Taxonomy (NCBI): domain Eukaryota; kingdom Viridiplantae; phylum Streptophyta; class Pinopsida; order Pinales; family Pinaceae; genus Pinus; species Pinus albicaulis. The sequence goes on from CM076582.1 coordinate 503,409,700, forward strand.
CTTAATCGCTCCTGCCCTTCGCCCGATCGCGCAATCGCATCGCAACTTTTCCATCGCATCCACTTTTTGTTCCACCGATTGGCCTCTCCCCCGATTTGTCCTCCACCGTTGATCTAATCTAGAGATCGATGGCCTCCGCTTCATTGCATCGCATGTTTTGATCGGCCCATTTGCACGCCACCCCCGATTGTGATTCCCCGATTTTGATCTGTCAATTGAATCTGGATTGTCCACGTGTCCAGATCGGACGGTCCAAAAATCACCCCACCTTATTTCTTCCCCCTACTCTCCTTTTGCCTTTTTACGCTCATCTCCACCGTTAGATGCTTTCATCCAACGGCTATGCTCCTTTCCTCACCATCTGAAGTAGTTTAAACCTAAAAACACAATATTTATTTATAATTTTATGTTTTATGCAGGTTTCAAAAGGTCTCCATCGTTATATTGAAGAAAGGCCAGGAGTTGGGAATGACGATTCTCGTGCCTTTGGCCCATAAAGAGAACCATTCGCAAGGCTCCATTCAAACGTTTTATCAACATTCCATGGGCACTGATACCATAAAGGCCCTGCGTGGCTTTGCACATTGACAAGACACTGTGTTTGAATGCGATTATAAAAAGAGTGTAAGTTTTGAAGAACAGAGTGCAACAAGAAGAAGATTAAAGACATATCTGGGGAATTACGGCTAAAAATTTTATCAAAATCCTAATTCCCTGAATTAGAATACAGTCAACAGAAAAATCATAAATGTTTCACTGACAGAAAGGTTTCCATCGCTTCAAATGAGGTGAATTGATTCCTCAGCTACTACAAGAGCCACTTGCTACCTCAAACCATTCAAAACAGAGGCCGAAGTTATTGCTTAAAGAAACATCTGCCTCTGGCGTTTCCATGAAGTTAATTCTGCCACAGGAAAACTAATGCAACAAACATCTGCAGAGTTACTCCACATTATGCAGAGCCTCAAAGTCAACAAAGCTCCCACCGAGCTTAAATCATAATTGTAAAAGTTAATACAGTGCATCCACCTGTAACTTCTCCATCGAGCCTCTCAAAGGGCCGAGAAGTCTTCACTCTGTATTAATTGTCCTTGAGATATTTTGTTAGTTTTCACCTCCTCATCTTCCTATAAATATTTCTGTAGAAGATGAGGAATTGTTGGTTGGTTATTGTTTGATTACAAGCTGTAATATTGAAACTCTCTGAAATAAATACATAGTCCTTTGAAGTTGAAGAACAAATTGAAATCTTGGAGGTCTTGATGATGTTGTTGCATGCTTGTTCCTGAGAAGGCTCTATCATTGGATCCATGAGCTTGGCTATTGGTGAAGTATTCTGAACTGTTTTATGTTTTTCCCCTGTTTTCATTATGTTCAATAATTTCTTACTATAGTAGGCTGAAATTTTTAGGCTAAGAAATGACTCTTGGAAGCACCTTAGACCTGTTCATCCTTCACTGTTTCATGTTTTCTTCTGCTGAAGTATTTTAGAGGCTTTAATCTTTCTCTTTAGTCTTCATGCTTGTTTATTTCCTTAATAGTTTGAACAGTTGGTTTCAGCATGATTTATGGTTCTCCCTGCTTGTCTGTTGCCACTTAAAAACTGTGATTGAAGTCTCCCTTTGAAGTTCTTTGCTTTTAGTGAATCAGAGATGTCCGTTTTGATCTTGCCCTTTGTCCTCACTTAAACAGTTGGCTTAAAGGTCGTTATAATTATGATCATAGATGTTTTTAGGTGTTCCCTCTTCTATGACTGCAATTATCAGTGAACCTTTTATGTTTTCTAAGTCATTTGAGATAAAATATTTGAGGAAATAGGGTGTTCCCCGAATCTTAGATTTCATTTTAAAAGTTGTTTTGAAATCATTATTTGCTTAAAGGTGTGATTTGAAGATTTCATGGTTAGCCCTGTCTATCAAAAAGCTCTTTATTGTTCAAATTATGCTTTTCAATCCCCTTTGTTGAGAATTAAAATTCTCTTTCCAAATCATTAATGTTCATCTCATTCCAAAAACAAAAGGATCCTGTGGCCAAGTTAGATTTTCCTTTTGATATCCCTTATCCATTGATGAGTTTGTTATAACCTTTTCTTGACTCCATTGCCCAATGAAACAGATATTTTGTTGTCCTATATATCTTTCCTAGACCTTTCATGTTCTATTGTATCAATTCAACCCAACCAAAAAAACAAACACCTGCACTTAATAACTATTCTAAAACCAATACTCAAAGCACACAAGATAAACTAGATCCTTAACTCTAAAGATTGGTTCTGATGTTGCCTTGTCTTTTTATTTGCCAAACTATCAAAACACGGGACACCAACACGATGGAAGAAGACCCATAAAGCATAGATCTAGCAAGACTAGAAGAAGCATGTACCAACAAAGACTACACTTCAATCCCAGAGCAGCAAATTGAAAAGATGGAGGAAATATTAGCCAGGGCACAACAACTACCCTCTCTAGGCATATAGGGAGGAACGATAATCAACACCCAATACTTCGCAAAGGAGTCCAGAAAAAGAAGAAGGAAAACATCCCTACAATGAACCATCGAAGTAGGGAAAGAAATGGTGGAATCGGGAAGGCTCCCCAAGTTAACCAGATTCTATGCTCTCACCTCCTAATATATCCCATGAAGCTCATCTCATGGAATATCAAACGGCTCAATAGTCCCTCGAAGCACAAAATCTTAAAAGAATTGATTATGGAGGAACACCCTTCAATTTTATACATGTAAGAAACCAAATGCACCAGTTCAACCCTGGAAACCATCTTTAACAAGATATGGAAACGTAGCAATATCATAGCAGTCGATGCAAATGGGGCATCTGGGGGACTGGCCATTATCTGGAACCCTCAAATTATCACTCTAGAAAACCTGCAAGCCAATAAAAATTTCATCCAGGGTAATTTCCACCTGATCGGTACTCATATCCATGTACTACTCACGAATGTTTACGCACCTCAAAATGCGCAACAAAAAATGATGCTCCTAAGAAATCTTGAGGAACTTAACCTTCTACGATCCCATCCCCTCTAGCTTCTGGGAGGAGATTTCAACATGATTACCAACCTCCAGGAAAAGAAAGGTGGAAGACAACATCTCAAATCTGATAGTAATAGATTCAAAGAATTCATCCAAAGTAACAATCTCATAGATCTCCAAATCTCAAATGGGATCTTTACCTAGAACGAAAAAAGAGGAGGCACTCAGTAGATAGCCTCTCGGTTGGACAGATTCCTCATCACCGATGACCTCATCTGCTTAGGAGGGAATCTAGACACCACCATTATCCTAGCAGCGGGATCTGATCACTGGCCAATACAACTCCAATGGATCCACCTAGGTAAGCATGCTCCCAAACCCTTCCATTTTGAACATTGTTGGTTCAGGCACCCCAGGTTCAAGGATCTAGTATCCCATTGGTGGTCTTCTATAGAACCCCCTCCAGGCACCAAAATGATTCAATTGCAAACAAAGCTGAAACTTATCAAAAGACATTTGAAATTCTGGAACAAAACTACTTTTGGAAATATATTCACTTAGCAGAAAGATCTGGAGGAAAAAATGAAATCTCTGCAACAAAATATCATCCAAAACAGACTCATAGCTAAGACATCACACCAGTAGAAATGACTGACCACTCAGTTGGACAAAAGAAGGAACTAGGAAGAAGCCCTTTGGAGGCAAAAATCCAAAATCAATTGGCTCAAAGAAGGAGAAAGAAATACTAAATTCTTCCACAGGTCCACCATACAACACCATATGTACAACATAATTACTGTCATCAATAATCAAGATGGGGAAAGTCTAGAAAAATAAGAAGCCATCATCAAGGAGCTGCAAAATCACTTCAGGAACATCCTCTAGGAACCCAACCACCAGAGGCAGGAAGCCATTGAGAAAATTACTCAACACATTCCCAAGCTGATAACAGAGGATCACAACAGGATGTTGCTTGCTGCAACCACTACTACTGAGGTGGAATAGGAAATCTTCCAACTGAAAGCTAGGAAAGCTCAGGGCCGAATGGATTCACCACGAACTTCTTTCATTTCTTCTGGGATATCATCCAAACCAAAGTTTGAGAAGTTGTGGAGGAATTTAGGTCCACTCACTAGCTGTTATCAACTCTAAATGATACCTTCATCACTCTAATCCCCAAATAATATAGAGACACCTCACCCAGTAAGTACAGACCTATAGCCCTATGTAATGTTATCTGCAAAATCATATCCAAGGTAATAGCTAACAAGATGAATAAGTTACTACCTCTCATCATTTCCCTAGATCAAACAGGGTATGTGGAAGGTAGGTAGATCCTGGACGACATCATATTAACTCATGAGGTCATTCATTCCCTCAAAACCACCAGAAAACCAGGTATGCTTCTCAAAATTGATCTTTCCAAAGCTTTTGGCAAACTAAGTTGGGATTATATAAAAAATGTCCTTGCATCTTTTGTCTTTAGTCACACATGGATCAGATGGGTTATGAGTCTCATCACCTCCCTCTTTCACTCCATCTTGCTTAATGGCATACCCTCTGCCACCTTTAATCACTCAAGAGGCATAAGGAAAGGGGACCCCCTTTCACTCTTTATCTTCATCATCATGGATGAAGGCTTGGGCCGTCTGATCAAAAGCTCTATTCAAATGGGAGCACTGCTGGGATTACCTCTCCATAACTTACCCCCAGCCTCTCATCATCAATTTATGGACAATAATATGATAATGGGCTACCCCTCTCTCCAGGAAGCCCGCAGCCTCAATTATGTTCTCAACTCCTTCTCTGAAGCTTCTGGAACAGAGATCAACCAGAAAAAATCTTAGATATTTTTCTTCCACACCCTCCCTCTGACCCAATGCAACATTGCTCATATCATCAGCTTCACCATTGCATCCCTTCCCTCAAAATACTTGGGAGCCTCGCTCACCAACTCTACCATCAACAAATCCTCCTAGAGAGCTCTGCTTAGCATAATGGAAACCTGTCTCTCCAACTAGACTCACTACACACTCAACATTGCTAGTCGTATGGTCCTCATCAAATGTGTCTTGCAATCTCTTCCGATTTACCTCTTCTTAGTTCTTGTGGCTCCTAAATGGGTCCTTAAAGCCATGCACACCCTACAACAAAGATTCCTTTGGGGAGGCACTAAAGGCAGAAACAAATGGGCCTTAGTCAACTGGAAAGATGTGTGCACCACAAAGCATCAAGGAGGTCTTGGTCTCTGGGACCTCGAACACAGAAACAGCATAATGGGAGCAAGCATCTGGTGGAAATGGGTCTCCAATCCCAACACCCCCTAGGCCAACTTATGGACAGCCAAGTATGCACAATACTGGCCTAAGGATGATCTCATTAGATACAACTTAGATCTTCCAGGCTCCCAAATCTGGAAAGTAGCCAGTCTTCAAAAGGGAATTATCCAAAACCACAACTTATGGGAGCTTCGAGATGGTAACCAAGCAAGATTCTGGGAGGAATCCTAGCAACAAATTCCAAGCCTCTCTTCCATCTTCTGTAGACCTCTATGGAAATTTGCACTCCAAAATTAGCAAAAACAAAAAACTCAAGACTTCTGGACAGAAGAGAACTCTTAGGGATATAGGCAATGGATTCATACCAACAGATGGAAAAAAAACTGGAACAATGAAAGCCACATTGACATCTGTGAGGAGCTATGCACAAAAATAAAAATCCAAATAAAAACAGGGTTGGACATCCTCCGCTGGGGGCACATGCCAAGCAACACTTACTCTACCAGGGAGCCTACCATCTCCTCCATTAGCATGACCCAAGACCTATCGACATTATCTAGAAAAAGGTTTGGAAGGTAAATTTATGGCCCAAAATAGCCGCGTTCCTGTGGCTACTCAATAAACGCCGTATACTCACTTGGGAGAATCTATTGAAACACGAGTTTGTCGAGCCCTCCATATGTCCTCTCTATCAAGAAAACTCGGAAATCATCGACCACCTGCTTTACCTATGCCCACATGCCACCTCTCTATGGGACAGAATGGTCGTCCTTTACCGACGGTCCAACCGTGCTAGGGGCAACATCATTCAAACCATCAGCAATTGGCAGGATAATCCTTTCCATAGTAACCTATTGAATAGATTATGGAAAATTACCCCAAGCATCCTCATTTGGAACATATGGAAGGAGAAAAACAGTTGCATATTCAAGGACAAAGCTTCTACACCTGAACAACTTTTCAAAAGGATTCACGGAAATCTCATAGAGACTCTAGCCTTAGATGCGTGGAGTAAGGAGGACCTACCCATCGAAGTAGTTGAATGCCACATTTGGAAAAAATGGAAAATAAGTCTTAATACTCCCGTGGAAATCACTCCTAGAAGTAAAGGAATAACTCTAGCCCCAGACACTTGGTCACCTCCAACTCCAGGCTTTTTCAAATGCAATTTTGATGGGGCTTCTAAAGGTAACCCCGACACATCAGGCTTTGGAGGAGTTATCAGGAATACCAAGGGAGATACTCTCAGAATCTACTATGGGAACATTGGATGGGATAGCAACATCTCAACCAAGTTGAAAGGAATGATACAGGGTATTCAAATCGCCATAGATTTCAACTACTTCCCTATGGAAGTGGAACAGGACTTGCAAATAATAACCATGGTAGCCACACGCATCCTACAAGACATTTCTTCTTCGAAAGTCTTCAACGGCTGGAGACTTTCTCATAAGTTCAATGCATTGGAGCTCGTGCTTCATAATCATAGAGCTATCACCTTTGGTCATGTGCATAGAAAATCCAATGTGGTGGCAGACTTGCTTGCTAACAAAGGGGTGGAAAGCCACTACACTTTGCATCACACCACCCCTGAGCAAAATGAAGATGAGACACTGAAAAAAAAATTGTCTCATCCTAATTCAGAAAGAAAAACTTCTCCCGGATGTGGGTGACACGCTAGACATGGGCGGACATCAAAGCCCATTGCACGCAAACTGTGGAGATCTCCAAAGAAATTCACAACCTGTTGCAGATCCAATCACAGTTATCATCTCACATGATCCTCGCAGAAACATTGATCATGCAGACTGGACAGGCCTGATGTCTCCTGAACTGGACCATCACCTCACCCTCACCTCCATTAATGACCATGCGGCATAATTAGTACTGCAACATTGCTTATCTCTTTGCATATACCCACCAACTAAAGCCTCACACACAAATCACTCATAACCTCTCTAACATACCTCTTCCACAATCCTATATATCCTCCCATTCTCAGCTCCTTCCCTCCATCATCTGCTCTCCGCTGCATTTCGCTCTCCTGATTTGGATGCTCGTTGATATCATTCAGCTGCGAAGTCTAAGTCCTGTGTGAAGCTGTGAAACCCCCCTTTTCTTGGTGCATTGCATCCTGCAAACCTGCCCCTCATCCTCTGCAATTTCTCCTACACCTGTGGTTCCCCTGCCATCCCTCCCAAGTGTGCAATGGCTCTCAGGCTATGCCAATGGAAAATTCGCAGTGGTCAACGAGGAGCTCTCCTAGGTTGCTACCATTGTGTCAAGGACAATCGTCTCGAATGGCTCAAGGAATCCTCATCATACTCCTCTACCAGCCACCCTTCTGTTCCTGAGCAGTGTACATATTGCACTAGAAGCCTAGTGTAAAGAGGAAGACGTGGTGCGCGGAGGTCCACCTCCATCTCCAGGGCTCATTCGCTGTAGTGCATTCCTGCACCACTGAATAGCCCTGCGTAGGCAAACAAAGACACGGATATTTAGATCATGGATTCCGATGGCATATCGATGAAGGCTCTGGATGGAGTAGATCCGGACTCACCCATCCTCCATGCTTCGTCAAATCTCCCCATTCGCACTGCTGGTGAAGTGGAAGCTACAAGGGAAGCGGCCATTGCGCAGGCCCCTGCCTGTGTCATTCTCAAGGAAGCTCCCAACCACAGTGATGATAGAGATGCATAATGTTTGTGTTATTGTTCAATCCTATTTTATTTTTTGTCTTTTGTGCCCTTAAGGCCACACTGCCATGTCCTCCTCTCATGCTCCTAAATGTATCAGTGCCTCTGCACACATAGTAATTTTTTCTCACAAGTTTTGTCTAGGCCAACGGCAGCCAAAAACAATGTAACAAAGGTAGGGATTGGTTGAGCACAACTTACCAACCCTGCCCATAAACTATGTACTTATATGTTTTCGAATTAATAGAATTAGCATAACTTACCAAAAAAAAAACAACATTACTGAAAAAGGATGCATTTCTTTGGAATATAGAAGAAACTAAGTCCTTTGAAAATCTTAAAGAGGTAATGTGCCAAGCTTTTGTTTTAAAAAATCTATACTTAACAAAAAATTTTATGGTGGAATGTGATGCCTTAGGAAATGGAATTGGTGTTTTTTTAATGCAAGAAGGAAGACTTATTTCTTTTGAAAGTCATCCTATCAAGGAAAATTATTTACGCAAACCTATTTGTGAGAATAAAATGTTGGGAATACTACATCCCCTGAAGCAATGGCACCCTTACCTAATGGGAAGACACTTCAAGGTAAAAAAATATCATGGTAGTCTTAAATACTTTTGGAATAAAGATTATATTTAGAAGAGTAGCAAAAATAACTAGGATGTTTGTCTATGACTTTGAAATCATCAATAAAAAAAGGAAGAAAAATGTTGTTGCAGATGTACTCTCAAGTCTAAAGGATGAGGGTGTGGAAGAATTTATCTACTCCAGTTCTATTATCTAACCTAACTCGATAACTAAAGCAGGGGAGGAATGGAAGAATGGTGAAGAGGTGTGGATACTCATTCAAAAATTGCAACAAGATCCCAGTACATCTGATACAATTATCTGGAAAAATGACTCATTATGGTATAAAGATTTCTTATATATATGTAGTAATTCCAAAATAAAATAAAAAAATATTATTTTAGAATTGCATGCCTCTCCTTTAAGAGGGAACTCAGGATTTTTAAAAGCATACCACAGGGTGAAGAAGGAATGTTTTTATGGTGGTATTAAATTCAATATTCAGAATTTTGTGGTAGAATGTTTGGTTTTCCATCAAAATAAAGTTGATACAATTAAGATCCCAGGTCCATTACAATATTTATTCATTCCAAGTTGTTGGCATTGATGTTTTGATGATTTTTTTGGTCTGAATTGATGTCAACCTAGTAGCATGGTGTTGGAGGCTACATTGAAGTTGATGAGTGTTGCAGTGACTAATGATTGTCATTGATGTCAGCTTGGGCTTGTGATGGAGATGATACGAATTAGTTTATATGGTTTATTATGTTGCATGGTTGCAATGGTTGTTTATTGCTGATAATATGTGAGGCATAGACACTTGGCTTATGCATTGGATGCACACTTAATTTGTATTTGTTTTATACCTTACATCGATATTTGCAGATTCTTTGATGGATGTTGTAAGTACTTGGATAGCTTTGTTGGTTGGTTGGTCAACTAGGTCTCCATGTAGATGCTACTTTTGTTGATATGACCTTGATTGTTGGATGATGCTAGTAGTGTTTCTATTGAGATGTGTCCTTGAGTTAGGTTTTGGAATTTTGATGATGTTTGAAGGTATTGAAGAGGCCATCATGGTCCCATCCACAGTTCAACTTCATGTTTGAAGTCAATAGATATAGTTTATGCTCTCATGAGTTTATTATTGCACTTATATACTTCATGTATGAACTCTTCAGGAGGTTGTAGATATGGTTTTGAGGCTTGTCATGGCTTGCAAAAGTTTTACATATATCAGTGATGTTGAGTAACAAGTTGGAGGAAATTCTGAGTGGAAGAAATTATGTTTTTCCCTCATCCCTTGCCCAGTCACATGGAAGGAAGACTGTGGGAGCAGTTTTAGGCCTGAAACACATGGAGTCCAGCCTATGGGAGTGAATATGGAATACCAGTCTCTCTGAGAGTGTGTTGTGCAAGAAAATATGCATGTAACTAAAAATTTCCTCCAGATTTCTCGTGCTCCTCAGCTATTTCACGATTTTATTTTGAGGAAATATTCTAAATTTGTGGAGAATCTTCTATTGAATAAATCAACTATATAATAAAGTGTTCGAGGTGTGAACACATTAATCAAGTGAGTAGTGGAGAAAATGAATAATTTTTTTAAATAGAGGAGACCTCTACTATTTGTTAGGTTATAGAGTGCTCATATTGTAGAGAAAAATTATGTGTAGAGACTAAAGGTCGAGTGCCCAATTGTAGAATAATTTTAGAGGCTAATGCTTGTGTTCAAGGCATGTCCTATTGAAAATATTTGAGATATGGATGGAAGAAGAGATAAGGAGAGAATAGCTTCTTGGTTATGAAAATTTTATTTGTGTATGCAAGGGCAAAGATTTCTTTCACATAGATGTAGCAATATTTCATTTTTAAGTTGTATATGTTAGATTGCATATTGATTATTTGCAGCTAATGCATTATCGGTGTGTTATTGAGAGTGGTGTGTGGATGATTGTGAGTGTATGAATGGAATGGTATTGTGAGTGTCATCATGGTTGTAGTCAATAGACTTACCAAGTATTCACACTTTTGTGCGTTATCTCATCCTTCTAATTCCAATACAGTTTTTACTGCATTTATGGAAACAATTCAAAATCTACATGGAAACCCAAATATTATTGTAAGTGATAGAGATCCATTTTCATTGGAAATTTTTGGATGGAATTATTTTCTTGTCTTGGTACTCAATTAGCTCATAACTCATCTTATCATCCTTAATATGACAAGAAAATTGAGATAGTGAACACATGTTGGGAAGGATATATTTGTTTCTTTTTATATTATAAACAAACACATTGGTTCAAGTGCTTAACTCTATTTAAATGGTGGTATAACACTTCCTTCCATACTGCAACAAAAATGACCCCTTTTATGGCACTTTATGGATATCATCCATCAACCATCACATCATCTTTATGAGAAAATTCTAAGGTACAAGCAATAGAAGATAATATCGAGCATAAATTTTTTTTTATCCAACTCTTAAAGGATAACCTCACTCTGGTGTAGACTCGAATGAGAAAATATGCAGATTAACATCATAGTGAAATGTTTTTTTATGTAGGCGACTAGGTATTTTTACGACTACAACCATACAACAAATGTCCCTCAAGAAAGCTAGGAAGGATAATAAATTATCACCTAAGTACTATATTCCTTACAAGGTGTTGCAAAATATTGGTACTATGGCATACAATTGGAGCTACTTGCATCTTCCCAAGTACACCCAGGTTTCCATATTTCATGCTTACAGAAGGTTATCAATGACAAGCTCCTAGTTCAAAAAATATTTCCATACCTTGACGAGGAAGGAAAAATCATATTGGACACCCAAGCAAGAAAAATAACAAGAACCTGATAGCTACCGAATCAATCAATTTTAGAGTATCTCATTAAGTGGAAGAACTTACTCACTGAAGATTTCACATGGGAGGATGAGAATTGTATACAAAATCATCGAGAACTACTCATGCATTAAGGAAAACACTTTTTTCAAGGAGAGTGGCATGTTAGGTCCCTATAATACTAGTGTTGCCCCCTTATTTTATTGTTAGTGTATCCTCTTTATTGTTATTTTTGTGCCCATGTAGCCCCCATATTGTTATTGTTGTGCCCAATAGAAGCCCACTATGCTATTGCTTTTCCCTTGAGTTATTATTTTTATGTAGTCTCTAATTAAATTATGACCCCTTAGACTCCTATATATACCAAGGAGGTCTTGTCATTTGTATCATTCAAGAATTGTTCATTTTATGTGTTGTAAAGGATATTTCCCCCTCGAAGAGGTTAACTTTCAAGTTAGTGATCAATATTTTTTATTTTTTTTTGTGATTTGGTTGCATAAAACTCTCTCTCTCTACTTCCCTCGATCTCTCCCTCTCTCACCACTCAATATTTGTATCCATCACCGTGTGTGTGTGTGTGGATATATATATATATATATATATATATATATATATATATATATATATATATTCTTCCCTCTCTTTCTCCTCCACTCCTTGCCTATCTCATATTCTTTGCACCCATTCTCCCTCTCTCTCTCTCCTTCCTTCTCTCTCTCCCTCTCTCTGTCATTTCCATTTCCATCTATATTTTCTTCCCTCCCTCCTTCACTCCCCTGTCTCCTCTCCACTCCTCCCTCCCCCTTCCTCTATTTCCCTATCACTCCCTCCCTCCCTCAACCACTCCTTCACAATAGTCCTCCACAATGCTCCCTTCCACATTCTCTATTCCTTATAGTTGTATCTCTATATTTCTTCCACTATCATACTCTTTCACTCTCTCTCACTCCCTCCCCCTTTGTAATTGTTTTCCCATCTCTCTCTCTCTCTCTCTCTCTCTCTCTCTCTAACACACACACACACACACACACACACACACTGAATCAGACTCTATCTCCCCTCCCTTTCTCTCTATCTCTCCCTCCATCCATCCTTTAATCCCTCCTTCACAATAAAAACTCTCTAACTCTTTATCTAACCTCCTCCCTATATATTCTACAACTCTCTCTCTCTCTCTCTCTCTCTCTCTCTCTCTCTCTCTCTCTCTACCCCCATCTCCTCCTCCCTTATTGCCCCACCCTCTTGCATATATCTCTCACACATTTTGACTCTCATTTAGTCTTTCTCATTCCCCCTCTATGCTCCTCATTCACCCACTCATTATAACCCATCATGTACTTTCTCTTTGTCCCTCTCTCTTTATATCCCTTGGAACCTCTATCCCTTCCTCTATCTATCCCCCCAAAGTGAACTTCAACCATTTTCTATGTGTTAAAGTTACTAGTTTCAGGAATGTGTGCATGTTCTTAATAATAACAACAAATGTGTACTCCCAGTGAAAGGGATGTAGACATGTTTTTACCACTATAAATGTGTGTGCATTTTTAGTGTTAAGGATGCAAAAACATTTTTTTTTTATCTTAATTTTTACACTATGGAAAGCTTATATGAATGATGATTTTTTTCTTTGGATACAAGTTTATAATCACAAATTTAATGTGTTGGAATGCAAAAACATGAAAAAAAAATTCTTGACATATATATATATATATATATATATATATATATATATATATATATATATATATATATATATATATATATATATATATATATATATATATATATACTCTTTTTGACATCGCCTTTCTATAGTGTAAATTTTTCTATTGTCCATCAATCTATAGATACTTATGGATAAATCTATGTAAATTTTAAATATATAATTTTTGAAAAAAAAAAGTGTTTACTATTTTTATTATATTTTTTCTCTTGAAATATATCAAAATCTTAAATAAATCCATAGTTTATTTCCACTACAACTTTTTTTGAGCTTCACTTTTTGGAAAAAACACTATATAGTGCACTAGAATACATTGAAACCTAAACATTTTAAAAAATGACTAGTTGATAATAATAAGAACTTTTTAGGTTTCATTAACTGAATTCATGGAAATTTCAATGATATACTGACTTCCATATTCTAAAAATAATATAAAATTAAGATTATAATTTTGAAAAAATATTTGTGCACAAGAACAATATGTTTATAATTTTACATTTTTTTTATAGCAAGACACCATCATTTAAGTACTCAAAGGGGGATACATATGAATTATCTTCTACATGAAAAATAGCATATGAGTGCTAGGAAAACTCAAAATGTAGAAACTTAGACACAATTCTTATAGATAATTGTTTTATATTTACACAATTAATTATTTTCCCATATTTCATTTTTTTTGGGGTACTATTTTCAAATATATTGCATAATTATCTCTAACCATTTCTCCAAATTAATATTTAACATATTGTTGTTTTTTTCATATTTAAATTTCCACTAGAGTCATGAAAGGCCATCATTATACAATGAATACATACATAGTATAGGACTTGTGATTGCTTGTTTCAGCAATAATAAACAACCAACTATTTCATTATATCTCCTAAGGTTTACTACAAAGTATTCTATAATGCTAACATTGAAGTAATTTGGCTAAGGGGCATTCTTGAAGATATGAAAATGTAATGAGCAGATAAAATGAAATTTGAAATAGTTCAATTTATGGTGCATCCAAACCAAACATTATTTTATCAAATAAAAAGACTCAATAATAAGAATAAGAAGAACAAATTGATTGGATGCATTTTAACAAAAATATGAATTTGGATGAGATATTAACCATGTCATTGGTAAACACAAAAATGAGAATAGTTATAAATATGTTAAATATCACAGAGAATTCATTTATTGATTAACATGGGTATAAAAAATAATAAAGAAACTTGATTGTTTTGTTGGGGTTGAGAAATAAATGATTGTTATATAATAATAATAAAGTATAGTTAAATAATTACGTGTATATTTTGAAATCTGGATTTTAGAATTTTGATTAATTATCAATAGTAATTAGGTGGATAGTAGGATTTAATCTCTAAACAATATTCTTAGTAGTATTTATAAATCAAAATTTGATTGATTAAGAAAAAAAAAGTCATGTAAATATAAGTGATGGTATTTTAGATATGTTGTACTATTAAACTATGAAATTGACCCAAAGTGTTGTAAATTGACCCAAAGTGTTGTAACATAGTCAAGGTTAAAAATATTACTACTAAAATGGAAGTGAATCTTCATAATTAAAAATAACACACATATACACACACACTAGCTAAGTTTCTTTGAGAATTCATTTATTAATTAAGAGGGTTATAAAAAATAAATAAAAATATTTAATTGGTGTGTTGGGGTTGACAAATAAATAATTGTTATATTATAAAAACAGAGTGTAGTGAAATAATTAAGTGGATAGTCATCTATATTTTGAAATAAGGTTTCTAGAATTTTAGTTTAATTATAAATAATCATTAGGTAGATGGTAGATATTTAAGGTGAAAGAATATTTTTAATAATAATTATAAATCAAAATTTGAGATTAATTTCAAAATTAGTTATGCCATGTCTACTAATTTAATTAAATTGTTCAATTAGAAAAATGTCATATAAATACTAGTTTTAGTTTTTTGGATATGTGATATGAATAAGTTATGATTGCAGAATCCAGTTTTTTCATAATATCATAAAACAATGGTCGACCTTTCGAATCCTAACGGGGATCCATCTTCAGGACGAGAAATGAATGAAGAATGAAAGAAGGTCCCAAAAGGTCAAGGTATAAATAGTGAAGGGTTGAGATGACGAGAAGAGTCATTCACTATTTATTTTAAATAGATTATAAAATCTATTGTCGGCTTCTCATCATCTCAGCGCTTCACTATTTATACCTTGACCTTTTGCGACCTTTCATTCTTCATTCATTTCTCTGAAGATAGATCCCCATTAGAATTCGAAATGTCGACCATTGTTTTATGATACTATGGATAATCCCGATTCTGCAATATATATATATATAGTAGTTGAAATTAAAATCATATTTTAATTAATTTTTTTAATATATATATATATATATATATATATATATATATATATATATATATATATATATTACTGTTTTAATTCTTTTTAGATGATTATTCTATTGGGCAGAGATTAGCACTACTAATAAAGTGAGTACAACTGATCCTTAGAATGGCATAGATACACCTATATTCGTATTTTAACAATAAATCAATATGAACCAACTATTTTTGCATTTTTATTTTAAAGCTATGTATGGTCAAGCTAGCTATGGTGCCTCTCACATTCCGGCATCGCTACAGTGCAGACTTATTAGAGAGCTCTTTTTGAATGAGCAACTCGATCGTTCAATCTTAGAGCATGTGATATATGGAAGCAGAGCTACTAAATTTCCGAAACACGTGACGTTTGTGATGACATTTTTTTTTAATATTATCTAAATAAGTTTTATTAAATCTTTGCTTTTGGGTTTGCGAAAATGCTTGCGTTGAACCTATCATGATCGTGAGATGTTTGGAAAATCTGTGTGCGCCATTCTTATTGTGAAGACAAGCACGGTGCCGTCCTCGTCCGCATATAGTTGATTTTTAGTGAAGCTTGGGTCGAAAAGTGTACAAATCGTAACATGAGGTTGACAAAGAAACAATATAGCCATGTGCACAGGCGATACAAGCTACAAACGTGTTAGTTTTTTCTGTCTCCTTTCTGTCTCCCTCCCTTTTTAGTGCCCTAAAATTCGCTGATTATCATAGAATTCGCTGATTATCTTCATTACTGTCGCCCACTATCACGCTATAATTTCGTAAATTACTGCCCAAGTGTGCTTTAAACCCATGCATGTTTTCTGACCTTCCATTCATTTGACCACGCCCAAAGAACATACAGCAACCTATCATTTTCATTTTTCTTCCTGCTGCCGTCACCGCGTCCATCATGTTTCACGACCTTCGCTAAATATAAAAGGCCGGGCGCTAGACTTCGAGCTACAAAAATGATTTTTAATAAAATAAAAGAAAGCAAAATAGTTGAATGTGATGCTTGATTCTCTACAATGAATCATATGGTTCTAAATGTCAACTTATTAGGTGATTAATATGTAAAATATTATCAAAATCAGTTGAAAGTAACGTATTAAATAAATAATCCAAAAAAACATTATCAAAATCAGCTGAAAGTTGATTCACATGTTTCGAATTCTCCCCGATTTTGTCATAGTCCAATTATCAAAACGACGTTTACATACGGTTATAACAGCTCTACGCCTTTTACAGGTGTAAAAGCTGCCCACCGTATTAAACAGCGAGGCTTATCTAAATGAATGAAACAGTTTTTATTTTCTTTATTAAAAATGGTACCTTGAGTTGAATTGAATTTACATAATAGGCAAGGTGCTAAAGGCGTTTATTAACTTCAGGCTTAAATAAATGTTAATTACTATTATAGGTTTGTATATTTTGGATTTTAATTTTATAGATTTTATCTATCAATATTTATGATTATGAGGTGAAGAGTAAAGATCTTAATTTTATGGAATATTTTAAATTAAATAAGCAGTAGATGTGGATAGTTTTTCATTTATAATAAAGATAAAAATAAAAATAAAATATTTATTTTATTATATATCAAAACATTTATTTTATTATATGTTTTATATGGTTAAAATTAAAAATAAATCATAAAAATTAACTAAATTAAAATTATATTTTAAATTGTTATTTTTTTGTTTTATTAATTATAAAAAAATCATATATAACTTAATTATATAACATTAAAAAATCTGGGACAAGATTCTTAACTATATTATTTATTTTCACTTTATCATAGAGACTTTTAATTTATAAACAAGTTTTGTAATTTAGAGATATATCATATAAATACTTAACCTTTAATTTCGGTATACTTTTATGAATATTCTAAAATATTTTATCCAATTTCCTTTAATATTTTGTCAAGTTTAAACTCTCACTATAAACCTCATAATTATTATTAATTAAATTACAAATCTCAAATCCTAATGTAGAAGCATCAACCTGGAGACAACATATTTTGCTCATAACCATAAGGGTCATGTAATTTGTGGATATATATATATATATATATATATATATATATATATATATATATATATATATATATATATATATATATATATACTTCCTCATTAAAAAATATAAATTAGAGAATTTTAAGAGCCAATTTTCTAGGATTGTAGGTTGTTTGATGAGATGGTAAATTGCTCAAATGGACCTGTACAAAGTGTTTTTTTCAAGGGAGAAAAAAACATTGTTGTATTAAAATAGTTCATATACCATAATTACATAATACCTCTTGGCACATTTGTAGAAGAATGGAGGATAGTTTTTTCCATTAATGTCAAAATACAAAACTATCAATAGATCATGACAAAAAGGGTGGAAAAGGATCATGATAGCTTTGGCAATATAAAATAGTCCTCTATCCATCAAAATAGAGAGTTATGACGATATCAAAATGGATCAATCCATATTTAGGACCATACATAGTTTGATGAAGGAAAAGAGCAGAAAAGAAATAAACCTGTCCGCTAGTATACAAATTAACCACTTTCTAAGTAATAACAGTATAAAGGCAGAAAAAACACAAAAATAATGGTCCAAAGAAGTATAGATAATAATATTTCAATGATATGTGCAATATTGGATCCATATGCTTAGAACTGGGAAATCAAGCTCGCTTGACATAAGGTAGCAAGTGGTGTTTAATTAGCTATGAGTCAGTTTTAGATTTCAAGGACAGGTATCCCATAAAATTCGTTTGTTGGAAAATTTTCTAGTTGTATTTTATGTACGAAGAGAAGAGCCTCAGGAGGTAGACGAAGCTTTTTGAGACAAAGTGTTGGCCAGAGAGCCCACAGGTTCCTTTGTAAATATTTTATGGTGTTAATCGTACGAAAACAAGTTTCTAATTCTTTTTTTCTCTGACTGGATTGAAATTCCATGTGGCTTTGTCTGAATGTATGTTTTCAAACTCTGTCAAGAGGTGTGTGTGGAATTAAGTTAGGAGGGAGGAATCGCGAGAGACGGTCAGAGCTCTCGTATAATTAGGAGCACATTAGAAGATTCAGCCGAGAGTGATTGTAGAATTCTTTGTAACGGTTATATTCTAAGCAGCAATACAATACTTCTTGTTTTCTTCTCTGCCTGGTTGGGTGGGCGCACATACTGTTATTCTGAGTGAGGTGAACACCTTGTGCACTATTAGAACCTAAGCCTAGTATGGAATTGAGAAGAGGAATCATACTGATAGCATAGAGCGGAGGCCTGAGAAAAAAAGGTAATGAATTATTTGATGTGCCTTAAATGACTTGTGTTATATTCTGTTGGAAATTGAAAGTATGGTTTTTAATACAACTCATGTGTTTTACATTTGCTGAGTTGTAAACATCTCCCTAAGTAAATTCTTAGTGAGACAAACAAGAAAATAATCAAGTATTTCACCAACCACAGAGCATGGTAAGTTTTCTGTGTAGGGAGGATTTGATTGCGCACTAGGAAATAGAATAAATTTTTTGTTTAAGAGTCTCGAAAACTTTGCAAAGGCATGGATTAATACCTATTGTGGTGGCAGGGGGTGGATTAATGCACCATCTCCATAGTCATAGGTTAGCCTTCTGATATACTTTTACTCCACAAAGTCAAGATTATCCCCACCTCGACTTTGGGTTGTGGGTCCACTAGTAGTTAGGTAGTCGTGCTTAAATACCGGTCAACAGGAGAGCGATGACTCTGACCTTATGTCAGGTCTGACTAATTTGCTAAAAAAAATGGCATATTCAAGGTTTTCATTTGCGAACGAGAGACTGACATGTTTGTCTCAAATATTGTGTAAGGTTGGGATTTGTGCATTGGTGGTTGACCTTGAGGTCTTCATTTTAGTTTTTTTTAGAAAACAAAAAGATGTATGAAAAGGAGATTTTCATCTTACATAAATCACAAGGAGCCAAGAAATTCCTGAAGGTACCTTTCAGTCATTTGAACTTCTTATGTGTTTACAATTTGAAGAAGTAAAGACCATGTTTCCATTTCAGCATTTGTGGTATCAGAGGATAGTATGCTCTAAGAATGAAAAAATAGTGTAGTCAACATTACTGAGAGCAAGATAAGGAGGCAGTCAAAGGAAAACAAGAGTAGAAAAAAAAAAAGAGCCATAACCAAAGCATAAATAAATAGATATTGAAGAAGTTTTCTCTTGAAG
The DNA here is from genome assembly GCA_034641835.2 of Pinus albicaulis. NCBI lineage: Eukaryota > Viridiplantae > Streptophyta > Pinopsida > Pinales > Pinaceae > Pinus > Pinus albicaulis. The sequence continues at coordinate 503,429,390 of CM076582.1, forward strand.
TCAAGGAAAAGTTGAAGAATAGAAGAAGAAAAAGAGCACTAGCCAAAAGAAAGATTAAAGAGATTGGAATTAGAGAACAATTGAGGTAAATCTAGCCTTTAAATTTTAATTTAATCAATAAAATGGAACTAACAAATTTGCAGGCAACATCTAACACAACCATAGATGTTGTGAATGAGAAGATTGCTTGGATACATGCAATAGAATTGTAGTAGAGGACCTTGCAACAGAGAGGTTGCATAAAGAAAGGGGGATTCATTACAAGGAAAATATTTTCTATTGGAGGTTTTTGCGGAAGCCCTTATAAAAATAATGCAGAAAAATTGTTTGTAGTGGAGGTACCACTAGTAGAGTTTGGCGAGTAGATGTTTTAGTGAATGTTTTTTAGCGATGTGCCTATATTAAATTAACACATTGGTGGGCTATACAATTATACATAGTGGTGCTTAATAGCATATGGTGCACCTTGACAGAGTTAATTTTTTATAAAAATAAAAACATAATGGTGCGCTAAGTATATAATTTGCGCCAGTGCGTATACTACTCCATATAAATTGAAAATGGTTAAATTTTAAAAAATGTGGGTCATAAAATTTATTATTCCCAGTCTCGTGCTATACTCTCACAATGCCCCAGTGCTAAACCCATATACAAACACACTGGTGCATAAACAATATGGCGCACCATAGTGGAGTTTTTAATGTAAAAAGAGCGATGTGCTTATTATATTATACACATCAGTATCATTAATTGAACTGAGGGCCTCAGTGCTTAAAAGAAAGTGGTGCACCATTACAGGGTTATTTTTTATACAAATAAAAACAATGATGTGCTACCTATATCAGGCGCACCGGTGCATATACTACTCTATAGCACTAGACAAAGATTAATTTTAAAAAATTTCGGTTGTAAAAATTATTTCACCATTTGTGTTATAATCCCATGAAGCATCGATGTTATTCGTATATTGAAATTCCATGTGCGTAAATAACAAGGTGCATTGTGACAAGGTTTTCAATTTAGAAAAAAATGGTACACTTAGAAAATAGTACATGCCAGTGTAGTTACTCTAGCGCATTGGAACATGGTTAAATAAAAAATATATCGCTCATAAAATTAAATTTTACCATTTTTAGTGTTGTAGAGCTCTCAAGCATCGATGCTACTCGGTGATTCCCTTGCTTGTCATCCTTCTATCCATTTCTCACTATGTGACTTTTGAATTTTCTTAATGTTGTGGTCAAACTTGTTTTTTTCATTTACATGGCAACCATGCCTCCCCAACGAGCAAACGTCTAGGAAATGTCTATGTTTCTCTCTAATTTAATTTTTTATCAGAATAAATTGAAATTTAGGTAAAAAATACATTTTTTTTGAAAAAATAAATTTCTTGCACGATGCGTTCGATATGTTCAACTTGCACTTATTACAGTGCACCCGATAAATTTACACGATTCATTACAAATCAGTGCATTTCTTTAACACATCAAAGTTTTTTCACTGCATTTGGTAAATTGAAATGCACAAGAAAAAGTTAGATTTTTTTCAGTGGTGCATCTGGTAAAAGTTACTTCTCGTTGTTTATATTTTTACCAAACACATTGCATGTATAATATTAAAAAATTATAGCTCGATGTGTTCGTTAACCTAAAGATTCTATTTTTTTGTAAAAAAATTATGGATATGCACTGATGTGAAATGTTATGTCGATTCACCACATTGAAAATAAAAATCACTAATATTTATGTATGTATGTGAATGAACACCGATGTTTCAAGTTGATGTATGCATCGTGGTCATTTCTTTCCTGTTTTTATGGTGCACCCTATCCGATGCATTATTTCTTTTTTTGGTGCACCAAGGGTAATTTTTTTTTAATTGAAATTTATATGTCTATATTTATAAGCACTTTTTTCATTTAATAAAAGAAGTGTATGTTTTGTGTATGAGGATGATGTATTTTATATTTCAATAATGCAAAGACGTCAACAGAGGGAGGAGCAACAACAACAAGAGAAAAGGGTGGACAAACAATATATGGTCTGACCATGGGAGGCACGAAAGAGGGAGAGAGATTTATACCCTCACCCTATTACCGTTGCGACCCAAGACCTCTTGAGGAATGTAGAACTCCTTATGTACTATGAGGAGGATACATCCCTAAAGGGACACTCTGGGTTGTTGGCACAACTTATCTGTCAGTGGGATTTCCACCAATACGCTTTTCGTGTTGGTCTTGATTAGAGGGGATCATTTTCCTCGGTTATATGATGTCCTGCATGGTGTTGTAGTAGAGAGTCAGCTTGTCTACTCTCATATATATGTTTGGGATCATGTAGTGCATCCAAAAAAAAATTAGGTGTTTGGAGGATAGTTATAATTTAGTGCTGCTTTTGGTGCAATGGAGGTTACATTCCTCTCACTATTAGTGAGTACCATTGCACACTATAATAGTGATGGGCAGCACATTAGTTTCCCTCTTTTTTTTATGTCGATTCTTTGGTCCAAAGGCCATGATGCATAACATGGTATACTATTTTTTTTGTAGTAGTTTTGTATGGGTTTAGATAGATGTCATGCTATGATACATGGGAGGGAGAAATTCCATTTTTCTTTAGAGCTCTTTTGTTTATTTTTTGAGAGGCTTCTAGAGACGAGGCCTACTTTTAGCTATTTCCTTCCTAGGCCAGTGATTGAGGTGCATATGCACATGTGGGGTGAGTTGATTCCCAAGAGGGGCCAGCTAGATTATCCATCCAGGATTTCCGCTGAGGCACTGGGGCTACTGCCCAGTGAGGCTGAACACATGTTTATCTTGGTGTTGTGTCCTTATGCGGGGTTGGATTGACAATAGTGTCCCAACATCATGTTCACACCAGATGACCTCCAGATGATAGAGGTAATATTAGTGTTTTATTTAAATTAATCTAGTTTCATTTTATTGTCTTAATTAATTAGAATAAAAGTTATTCTAGCACATTCTTTAACTTGTTTTATTAAATTGTTTAATGAAATTGTCTAATTATTATTTTTTACTACATATTTTGTATATATTCGAATATTATTTGGGGCCATGCCTCCTCCACCACCAGATGTAGATGCGAAGATGGTCGAGGCCACCATGGGTGAGGCACATCCTCAGATGCAGATGAGCGCATGCATGTGATCGCATAGGGCTATTGTCAAATTTAGGATGGAGTAATGTGACCGACTCTCTATACTTTTGGTTGAGGAGGGAGTCCATCCTATGACAACTTGAGGTATCAAGGAATATCCTAGGCTCTTGGAGGCCTTGAGGGACTATCCACACGATATGATGAGTCTTATATTCCATATTAGCATATTTACCAGGCTACTGACAGTGAGGAGAGATGGAATGCAGCAAATAAACATGAGTCTTCACCCAGTACTACCCCATCGAATGATGATGAAGGTATTGGTGATCCTTTTGGTAGTACTCCACCTCCTCCTCATCCACCTCATGACCTAGTATTGTCTATTTATCCTTAGATAACAAACCAAATAGCTTCTCCTCCACCTCATAGTTTGACTATTGAGGCAGTTGACCATCCATTATCTTCTACGACAGACCAAGATGCCACTATTACTATTTTATTAGATATTTTATATCAATTATTTTACTTGTTTGTGTGTGTGTGTGTGTTTCTGTGTGTGTGTGTGTCATATTTTTTGTTCATGTTGGTGTACTTAATTTATATGTTGGTGATGATGTGTATATTTTTAGGTCATGTGTTCATTTAATGTGCTTGTAGATAGATGTGTATGTAATAACAATTATTTCACATGAGATGTATATTTGAGGATGCGTGTGGTGAAGATTTTAGATTACAATGCTTTTGTTTTGTTAGATGTTATCATGATGATGATGCCTTGTTAGGTTATTATATTTTTGTGCTATCAAATGGCAATTATATGTGATAGAGGTGTATATAACTATCTGATGTTAGCGGACTTGAATGTGTATTTTAGATGATGTTTATGTTTGTTAGTTGATTATCTTTATGATTTTTATTTTTATGAAATAATATTTATTATAGATTATGTAATGGTGAACTTATATCAAAATTTTATATATGGAATTACATGCAAACGGACTTACTTTTAAAAAAATATGCAAAGATATTTTTGTAAATTACAAAGTTTAATATGGTTGAAACTATAATTGTAAAATTACCATAAAAAATTTTATATTGCTTAGATTGTTCATACATATTCATTCTAACCTAATTACTAAAATATTTCAATAATCAAAAGGAAAAAATAATTAAAGGTAAAATAATTTAGTTAGTTCTTAATAAGATGAAAATGTGTAACTCATTCAGTCTTTAATATAAAATATTAATAACAAAAAATTATTAAAAAATATAATTTAAACAATGAAAACTTACACATGGTCTATATATAGAGATAGAAAACCACTATAGATCCATTTTAATCACATATTTATGAAGCACTAAAAGAGACTAAATCTTTTGACATGTACATTTTTTTCAAGTTTTGCATTCTAAAAAGAGATTTGCATAGTGAAAATAAGGGAGGTTATTTTTCTATGTTGAATAACTTTGAAGATGGTTGTAGTGGGCCTGTTATTACACATATATAACGCATATATGATTTTCCTTCTCCTTTCTCCATCACTTTGTGAGTTATTTTAGATTTATAATCACATTTTCATTTGAGAAAGGATCTAATGAGTATATTTAGATTCATGTCTTAAAAATATATAGTTATAAATAAGCATTATTAATGGAGTGCTCAACTTTAGGATTCGAAATGGACTTTTATATTTTCTATATTAGAAAATGTTTTATATTAGAAATATATGTTTGGGGTCACAAAATTTAAAAAAAAAAAAAAGAGAGTACAAAATCGATAACTCATGCTTAGAATTACAATCTTTTCATCCATCTTGATGTCTATCGAATGTCTATAGAATAAGTCTATTGTAAATTAGAATTAAAAAAATATGTTAATTTTTAAAATATAAATTACACAATTAGAAATACTTAGTTTTAAGTGTACAAATGTTTCCACTGGAAAAAAACATGAAAAACATTTTTCAATCTTACCAAATATATAAAATGCCAACAAGACGAATAAAAAACAATATAATTAGCGAAATAAAGGTAACAAAAATAGTATAAATGATGAAATAACACAAGTAAATATTACTCTCTGTTGTCATCACCCTAATTATATTCCTCATTTTGCATGATAACATTGTTGTCTCAAAAATATGTTTTGATCTAGTGTCATGCATTAATACAAACCACCAATCCCTATCCAACACATGTAGGTAAAAAAACACCTAGTTGCAGTGTTTGGGGAAAACATAAGGCTCCCTAAATTCATTCCACATCCTTTTAGAGTTGATAGATATCATCCCACAATCACATTATTCCAATCAAATGTGTCCCGCCACTTGCACCTAAAAATAATACATTGGAATGGAGAGAATTCCACTTCAATGATCTCTTGTATCTTTCTGACATAACCTAACATCCTTTGTATTAGGTTTTGATTGTGGTGGCTAGCAAGACTACACTGGTCGAACTCGACTTTGAATCCACAATATTGTGTCATGCATACACCATCAAAATCCTTCATGCAAAAATGATGTCAATATGCCCACATAGATGGGAACAAATGCACCTATTAAAAAGTGAAAAAATCATAGTGTCATGTGTCTAATAAACCGAACAAAATTAAAATATAAAATATAGATGTTACATTTCAAAGATGCATTATGAAGTTAAAAAAGTACAAAAAGATATTATTATCAAGTTGTTGGAGCCAATACCTATGTATAGTGCATCTTCTTCAGTACGTTGGTAATTCCTAGATGAACCATATTTCTCTTTGCCTTGATCAACAACACAAATGTTGGGGCATATCATTGGAATATTTTATTTTAAATGATCAGTATAAGGAATTCTTTTGACATTCAACCATTTGATTTTTTTTCCTTTCACTGTCACATTTCCAACTCTTATGTACGTATAATGTGACCCATGACTTTGTTGCTTCCAAATTGTAAAAAATGAATTTGTTGATGACTTCAGTTTCTAAATATTTTGATGAATTCAAGCCAATATATATATAGTATGTATGAGATCAAAATAGGCATTATGAAGTCCAGTGTGAATAATTACTATGCATAAATTTGAAAAATGATTAGTAAGTTACTCTTTCTCATGTACATTTTTCCATTAGTTTGGAGAAACTCCCCTTCTCTTCTGTCTTAATACCTTTCGACCTCCCAAATCATCACACCTGCTGTGTTTTTTAAATGATTGATGTACTCACTAGAATAATAGAAAGACTCATATTATATGTACCCCCTACCATAGACCCCACAAGTTTGGTCCTTTATCGAACAAAACCTTTCAATTTCCTGATGTACATCTCTAAGAAGAACATCCAATGACAAGAAACCACCCTAACTAATTCAACCTTCTTTAATCATGAAACATGGAAAACTGGGTGCACTTAGGAAGATGTCGGAAGATTTAATTTGTATGTCAAAGTACCAATGTTTTGCAACACCTTGTAAGGACCATAATACTTTGGTGATAATTTATTATCCTTCTTATATTTCTTGAGGGAAATTTGTTTGTATGGTTGTAGCCATAAAAATACCTAGTCGCATACATCAAAACTTCCTTTGTTGCAATGTTGATATCCATGTTATTTCAATCGATTCTACGCCAAATTGAGGTTATCCTTTAAGAGTTTGAGAACTTCTTGTTGATGTTTGATGTGATCTTCCACTTCTTGAACCTTGGGATTTTCTCTTAAAGATGATGTTATGGACGATTGATGATATCCATAAAGTGCTATAGATGGGGTCATTTTTTCTACAATATGGAAGGAAGTGTTATACCTTCATTCAAATAGAGGTAACCAATCAACCCATTTCTCTATTTATCAAATACAAAGCATCGAAGATATCCTTCCAAAAATTTGTTCACTATCTTAGTTTTCCCATCAGATCGAGGATGATAATATGAGCTATGAGCTAATTGAGTACCGAGACAAGAAAATAATTTTGTCCAAATATTTCGAGTGAAAATGGGATATTTTTCGCTTACAATAATCTTTAGGTTTCCATGTAGCTTTTGAATTGTTTCCATAAATTCAGTAGCAATTGTGTTGGATTTAAATGGATGCGATAATGCACAAAAGAGTGCATACTTGGTAAGTCTATAAACTACCACCATGATGACACTATTTCCTTTGGACTTGGGTAAACCTATGATAAAATCCATTGAAACCTCCTCCCAAATTTGACTTGGAATGGATAAACGTTGTAACACACCCGGGGTCTTAATTCTCTCAATTTTATTTTTTTGTACAACCAAACATTCTGCCACAAAATTTTGAATATCAGATTTAAGGCCTTCCCAAAAAAAATCCTTCTTAACCTCGTGGTGTGTTTTTAAAAATCCTTAGTTCCCTCCTAAGGGAGAGCTTTGAAATTCAAAAAGGATATTAGGTTTGATATGGGAATTCTTACAAATATATAAGTTATATTTGTACCATAATGAATCATTTTTCCAACTAAATATATAAGATGTATTTAGAATCTTGTTGCAAATTTTGAATGAGTTCCCACACTTCTTCATCATTCTTCCATTCATCCCTTGCTTCGGTTATCAAATATGGTTTGATAATATAAATGGCACAAAGAAATGCTTCCAAATCCTCATCCTTTCTTGAGAGTGCATCTGCAACAACATTTTTCTTCCATTTTTTGTATATGATTTCAAAGTCATAACCCAACGTCTTTGTAACCCATTTTTTCTTCTCCTCTAAATATAATATTTGTTCTAAAAAGTATTTAATATTAGCATGATCTATTTTACCTTGTAGTTTCTTCTAATTAGGTAAGGTCTCCATTTCTTAAGTGCATTAGTATTGCCAACATTTCCTTATGATAAATAGGTTTTTGTAAATAATTTCCTTTGATTGGACAACTCTCAAAAGGAATTGGTCTTCCTTCTTGCATTAAAAAAACACCAATTCCATTTCCCGAGGCATCACATTCAGCAAATGTTTTTGTAAATTCTAGCGTAGCTAAGACTGGTGCCTGGCACATTTCCTCTTTAAGATGTTCAAAGACCTTAGTTACTTCTATAGTCCAAGAAAATACATCTTTCTTCAGTAATGTTGTTAGAGGTGTTGTTATTCTCCGATAATTCTTAACAAACTTGTGATAATATCCTGTTGACCCGAGAAATCCTCGCAGATGATTTATGGTTGTGGGGATTTTTCGTTCCTTAATGACTTTAATTTTGTTAGGGTATACCTTAACACCCTCATAAGATACAATATGACCCAAATATTCTACCTCTTGTACTCCAAAGAAAAATTTGGAGGTTTTTGCATATAATTATTTCTCCTCCAATAGTTTGGGCACCATGTCAATATGTTGAACATGATCCTTCTAGGGCTTGTTGTAGATTTGTATATCATCAAAAATTACTAACACAAATTTTCTAAGGGTTTGAAAATGGAATTCATCAAACCTTAAAATGTATAAGGTGCATCGGTAAGCCCAAAAGGTATGACCAAAAATTAATAATGACCCTCATGAGTTCTAAATGCAATTTTTGGAATGTCATCAGTCTTATTTGATAATATCCTGAACGAAGATCCAACTTGGTGTAGTAAATTTATCCATGTAATTCGTGTAGTAATTCATCAATGGAAGGAATAGGAAAATTATATTTAATAGTGAACTTGTTGAGATCCCTATAATCTGGACACATGCACCATGATCCATCCTTCTTATGCACCAACACTATTGGACCAGAGAAAGAAATTTGACTAGATTGAATAATATCATCCACTAGAATTTCTGCAACCATACGTTCAATATCACTCTTTTAAGAATAAGGATATCTGTAAGGCCTTATGTTTAGAGGAAAATTTCCTGGAATCAAATTAATATCATGATCATGATCTTGGTGTGGGAGGCCTTTGGGAGTCTCAAACACCTTGGAATGATTTTCCAAGACTTTTTGGAGATCTGGAGAAATATAGATGATTTCGATGTTTGAACCTGTAGTGAGCATAATTTTCAAATTACACCTCATTTTTCTTTCTTCAAAAGTTTTGTCATGACATTATAGTTTATTATCTTTCCTAGTTTCCCTATGATACCCCATAATTCAACTACCTTTCCTTCGCAAAAAAATTTCAAGAAAATTTCAAGAAAATTAAAAGCTATAGTCCTCAAAGATTTTAGCCATTAGACTCCTAGTATAACATCAACACCTCCCATTGGAATAGAAAGCATTGGACTATTCAATATATATTCCCCCATAGTTAGCTTGATATTATGATAATTTCCTAATAAATTTATAATTACTACATTTTCAACCATCACTTGACACTCTCGCATTAGATATAGGAAGAAATTCAATTCCTTGGCTATCTTAAAATGAATAAAATTATGGGTACGACCTTGATCAATCAACACTATTACCTTTTATTTCTTGATACATCCTTCTCTCTTGAGAGTTTGAGGAGTGGTAATTCCTTCCAATGCATTACAATATATTTTTGGATTCATTTATTCCTTCTTTGTGGTTGGTTCCTGGTGTATATCCTCATCTGTTGATGTTTCTTGTTTCTTTTCTTCCTCCTCTTCACAATCTATGTAAAATAATTTCTTCTCAACACACTTATGACCTTTAGTATATTTTCTATCAGAACTAGAACAAAGTCATTTTGCTATTTTTTCCTCCAATTGTTGTAGTTTCAACCTTGTAGGTTGTGGAAGGCCAGGAACAACAAAAATTCCATATTTATAGTTATGATTGGTAAACTTCCTTCTTGCAATATTTTTTTTTTTTTCAAATTTTCTTGCTGCCCTGAATTCCTTCTCCAATGAATCAGGTTCCCAAAGGAAAACATCATGCTGGATTTTATCTGTTGAAGTACCTATGAAGACATCAATCCTATGTTCCTTTGGAATATCAACTACCCAGATACTCAATTTTTGAAAGTCCTCAATGTGCTCAGCCATTGAACCATTTTGTTTGAGATTTATCAATTGGCTAAAGGTGTTGCTCTTTGTATCTTCATAATGCGCTATCATTTCCTCCATGAAAAATGACCAAGTGACAAGTGGTTTACGATACACAAAGCCATCGATACCATAAAAACTGATTGGGTTCTAAATACAAAGTTGCAATGTGTACCTTTTGTGAGTGTTTCACATCATGAAGATCAAAATATTGCTCCATTTGTAGTATCCATGTTAACAGATCCTTGCCATCAAACTTCTTCATATCTACCTTTGGAATGTGGCAATTTTTAAAACCAACATTGGAGTTTCTAAACTCATAATTCATATTCCTTTTCTCCTCATCATGATTTTCATGGCTTACCTTGTCACCATCGGGAAGCCTTTCTTGCAAAAAAAAATTCAAAGCTTCATTCAAACCTTCAATGACTTATTTCAAACCATCCATCTTATATTACATGCCCTATTTTAAACCATCCATGTCCACTTTTAATCCATCCTTAAAATATTCCATTTTTCCTTCTAATTCATTTTTGGTTACTCTTTGTGAGAGTGAAATTTGTTGCATTTGGTCTCATAACTTTGATATATCATGTTGCAATTCTTCCTCTTCTTGTATCATAGTAGAGATTTTTTAGGGCTTAATGGGTGTGGAATTACTTTTGGGATGAATTTTAGAACCCAATATTGATATATATGCTTCAAAATTCCCTTGGAATATCTTCCAACTCATTTTTCAAACAAAAGTTATGCAATTAAAAAAACAAACACACATTTTTCTTGCTTTTGAGGATCTTAGTATTGAACCTGATGTATCTCTGTGATTTCATATCCTCAAGATTTTAACTTTGCTCATTTAGTATCCCTCTGAGTCTTCTTTCCAATTCCACAAGTCTTACCTAATTTGGAATCTTTAAGATAAAATTGTGTCCGACATCCCACGATGACCTAATTATAGACTATTTTAGTAGATCGAACTTGTACGGAGTGCAACATGTCACTATTTTTACCTTCAACCATGAAATTTATATCTGAAAAACTAAAATGTGTGCACGTTATGCTACCTTTTATAGAATTCAAATCTGATTCCTCAAAAGAAATTTATGCTGCTTTTCCCTAGGTCACATGTTTGAGACTAGATTTTTTAGCATGAAAAAACCCTAACTTCCCCGGATCATATCTCCGAAAATATAATGAACCAATAATTGAAATTATAGCACCAATTTCACCAATATTTTGACTCCACATGGCTTCAATTTCAACTTCTGAAGCTCTGTAAAAAAAAATTATAGCGAAAATTCTAGGATGCCCTATTTTAAGAAGTGAAACCCTAGAATCCAAAGCTCTAATACCAAATTTTATGCAACAAACTCACAAAATAGATGAAAATATAGATCAATTTCTTGGAAATTAGTCTCTTTGAGAGAGAAACCTCCTTTCAATTACATAAATGAAAATTTTTTGTATGCTACAAATAATAAAATCTCCTTTCTTTATATAAGAGTCAAAAGGGTCACAATATAATCAAAACTGACATAACAATAGTAATGTGAGGACATAAAAATAACAACAATGGGCTTCTATGGGGCACAATAATAATACTATGGGGATTGCATGGATATATCAATAACAATAAGGGGGATACACTAAAAATAATAACAAGTGGATATAATATTATTATATGGACCTAAAACATGTATGGTGTAAGAAAATATTCGATACAACCTAAACATATTCTCTGTTGTGATGGGTCTTGATAGATAGTATACATGTATCCCTACCCATAATTCCTTTAATTCATCTACCAATTGTTGTAAGTAGACATTCATTCATATTCTTCACTTGTCTTCTACCAATGACTATGAGAGCGAACATAGTATGTTCATTCTTCACGGAAAACCATGGGGGGGGGGGGTATTATTATTGATTATTACTAGATGCCAAACATAATAGTTGGTGTTTTGTAGGGAATATGGGTTTACACCATCCATGGATATGTTAATTCATAGAATTTTTACTTCATCCTTAAAATTTTTGGATCGTGTATCTTATATATGGTTCATGGCTATTGAATATGTTGGGATTTGTGTAACTACTGACTCACTTGTATGTGAGGCATGCCATCCCTGTAACATATATAATTCTTTGCATTGAAAAATCCTTTGAGTCTTTGGGATTATAGGCATGTGCCTCAATATCTTATGAGGAGGACCATGTGATTTACCCTTTTTTATGGTACCTGTCATGCCCATATTTCAGATATATCTCTTTTTCTGCATAATCTTCTCTATATAGAATATAATCATTCAGACATGCATGATATGATATGTACTTAAAACCCAACATTTTAAACAACTACTTTTCCTCTTAGCAGCTACCAGGTAAGACATTATCACTCAAAATAACCTTATCTTTGAATAACCTGCAAATGTTCGGAAATATAAATGTACAATGTCAATATTTAACATTCATAAAATTGACCATTTTTAAATTTGATTGTGTGGCAAGTTTTCTCAAAATATAAGGGACTTGATCATGTTCAATTACCTGAATATTGATGAGAAAGTTGCACTCAACATGCCAAAATTTTCTTTCAAGTTGTACAGTAACATCTTTGTCTCTAGCATAGTAGACTTTGACTAGCCACCAATTCCAAAGAGAGGGTTGGTGGAAGAAAATTTCGGGCTTTCGAATAAGGTATCAGTGATATGGGTATCATCCCCTAGCTCATCGTTCTGGAATGCATCTAACAACATTGTCTCAATGACAGTCGTATCTAGTAAGTAATCATCCATACCAACCTCTACTTTATTTTCTCCATTGCAAACTTATGATTAATAACTACTATTGTTGTAGCCATTCCTAATTAATGGTGAATCTAGACATAGTGGGAATTGAATAGATGGTTTATTCAACCATTATTTATATGCTTAATCTCCAAGTTTTTCTCTTAACATAACCTTATATTAACTTTATATTGTAGTGGGGTGGTCTAAAATATGGTAGATGGGTCGCTCATCTTCACTAAAATCCTAATTTCAAAAAATATTAAACATTCAATGATATTAGTAAGCACAATGAAATTGGTTTGTTGAAATTGCATTATACCAAATAATTATTATCCTTGCTTAGACAAAATGTTGGCTATAAGATGTCATGCTATAATTGGAAGGGTGAAGCAACTGTCCATTTTCCTCTACCAATTGCTTGTGGTATGCTACTCTTGGTAAGAGCTTTCGACATTTTTTAAATGGTGGAATATTTTCTGCATATCAACTCAATTTTGAATCAAGATCCTACAAATTTGGATATATTCTTATTCAAATTTATGTGGATAGAAAAACACAAATCAATTAGATAATTGAAATATCAATAAAATATGAACTTACAAGAGATGGAAATGGAGAATTATGTGAATGACTTTGAGAAATATGGAATGAGCTATATTTCGACAAATTAGACATTTGATATTTTATCCCTTCATTTGAGAAAAATCGACAATAAATTTTTGTGTCCATACCAAAAATTAATTTTGAGAACCATATAACCACAATTTGAATTTCAATATAATTTTCAACCCATTTTTAAAGAGAGAGTTGATTTTATGTAGAAAATGTATACTGTGAACTATTGTAACTCATGTGGATGCATCCTAAAGGATAATTTGAGATGAATTTTCATTAGATAAATTTTGAGGTAAAAAATGAGCCTCAAAATAAAAATGTACAACCAAAATCAATTTTTTTAGAACCAATAGGATTCAAGGTGATGATATCAACCATGGAGGGTGATTCACCATTTTTTGAGTAAAAAATTTAAAAGATTAAAAAAAAACTACTTTTTCAACTCATATTTTCAACTTATCTCCCTACAATTTTACTCAATTTTTGAGAAACATAACTTTTTGGATACAAAATTTAATTCCTCATACAACGAGTACCCATATTGAATACTTTCAATGGACCTTGCTACACAAAAAATGAGAAATACATGAAAAGCATGATTGCAATCATGTTTTTCATGTATTTCTCGTCTTTCATGTAGAATTGTCTATTGAAAGTATGCAACATGGGTACTCCTTGGATGAGTAATTAAATTCCACATCCAACGAGTGATCCCTCTTCAAACTTGAGTAAAACCATAAGGAGGTAAGTTGAAAATATGAATTCAAAAAGTAGTTTTTTCTTTTTTCCCTCTAAAATTTGATGAGATAATCTAGTCTTATTTTATTATTTCCACTATTACTTTATAATATTCCTTAGTAGGCCCATTTTATACCTCAAAATTTTTCTAATTCCATTTTATGTGAAAATAACTATTCAGATAACTTTTAAATAATATCAGAGCTCTTGTAAAAGTAACTACACCAATGTATTTAAATAACAATAACAATGATGCATTAAAATCATAAATGCACTGATTTCCAAGAATTGAAAAATAAAAATAGAATTTTATCACATCAATGCTCTTATAAAACTAACAATAGCAATGCCTTGAAACAAAAACCACACCGATGCATTCGGAGAATAAATGCATCGGTTTATGGGATTTTTAAAATAAAACAAGGAATTCTATCATACTAGTGAGTTGAAAAAAATAGCGCGCAGATAACTTATGTTAATCGGTGAATGTTACTTGTAAACGCATTGGTTCATTTTACTAAGAAACACATCGATGATCGAAAAAAGTGTGATTTTGTCTTTTACAAATTGAAAAATCAGCTAGAACTGATATTTTGAAATCCAATTCCATAAAGTCTTTTAAATAGTAAGAATTTATTGACCATTACATCATTTTTCGCAAAATTTCAAGGGAGATATTTGCAAGAGATACGCAATTGGAGCACTCTGGAGCAAAATAATACTTTGGAACAATGGAATTATTCAGAATATTAGAATTTGAAAGGTACGGTGAATCACTCAAAACCCTACATAGTAAAAAAATTAAATTTTTTTGTTGATTTTACTAAAATTGCAATTTTTGTTATATTTAATTAAAGGACAGATTTCCAAGGGAGACATATTGGGATTTCTTGGAGTAGCAAATTACTTTGGAACAATATATTCATAAGAACATATTTTGAAAGGTATGTTGATTCCTTCAAAACCCTACATAGTAAAACTTTTAAATTTTACTATTGATTTTACTAATAAAAAAATACAATTTCTATTAAATTTAATTAAAATTTAAAAAAAAAATCAAAAACCTCCATAGTAAAAGAATTTACTATTGATTTTACCAATAAAATTTCTTACAATCTTTATTCCTATTTAGATTTAATTAAAATTCAGAAAACAAAACAAAATAAAAATAATCCAATACTTACATTAAATCCTTGCTTCTTCTTGCTTATGTGACTGCAAAATTTCACCTTAGGGTTTAACTCCCTCTACCACTTCGCAATTAGGTCTTTTCATTTAAGGCATTTTATTTTAATGGGTTTGTGTTACTATATATAAGGTGTTTTACATATAAAGCATGGTGACAACTTGTTGAATTGGATCCAAACCTTATCATCTTTTTCTAGTTTTTTAAAAGACGACTTATGTTTATCGATGCACCATGTTTAATATAACACACCAATGTGCTTATGACAAATAACACCATTAACTTAAAAAAAAATTGTTTATTTTTTTATGTTTTCATTTTTTACTGTGATGGTGGTGTGTTTATCGTTACCTATGACACTGTCATAATTTAAAGTTATTTAAAAATATTATTTTTTCTTGTTGATGCTCAACTATTAAACACGTCGATGCATTTACTAAATTAAACATTGTAGCACGTTTATGCACATAAATGCACGACTTTCTAAGCCTCTTTTTGGATGAAAATTATGTGATTTATTTATAAAATATATTTAATGGATTATATATTGAATATTACAGGTTGTATATTAACAAATAAAATGTCTTAGAAATTGTTAAGTAGCAAATAAATTGATCGACACAATCATAACACCTCAAAAAAAGAAAAAAAAGAAATTTCTTTGTAAATTCTTTAAAAAATTAATATGTTTTAACTACATGTAAATTTGAGTAATATGTATTGGTTATTTTGTGTCATGTAGAGCCACAAAATGTGGAGTTCGATAAGATTATTTCTAATCTAAGCTCATATTAAGCGCGTAAAAACCTAATGGAAAAATTGCAGAAGAATGAATCATATGAATGAAAAAATGCTATTCAATGTGAGTTCTTTTTTAATATTCATTAACTATATCCGTAAGAATATTAGATAATATGTTTCAAATAAGGGGGGTTACAGGAGAGAAGGAACAGTTGAAGGATGCTAGTTCTAGGGTTTACGGTTACCCTGTGTCGCTGCTAATCGGTCTTCTCACAGTGAGTCTGAATTCTTCTCCAGAGCTTACAGACCCACCTCGGACCTCTTATGACACTCCTTAGATGATCTCCTCCTCTAGAGGGGTAGGGATCCCCCCCCCCCCTCCCAATACTGTCAACACTGCCGCTACATATTTACAAGGTAGCTCAAGACAAAATTGTCCATCCGGCTCTGACCATGTCTCCACTACAGACAAAATCGTTAACGCAGGAACAGGAAATGAGGCCCCAAAGGTCATTTTCACAGACAAGGATGCCTCTGTGACTTTTCCAAAGGCCTCCTCGGCCACATGCATCCCAAATGCAGCAGAGCGTGTAAAAATCGACCTCCCTAGTCACTGTATAAATGGCCATATTCAATATATGAAGGATCACGCCCTCATCGGTAAGTTCATTGGACTATGGCCAACCGAAAAGGCATTGCAAGGTTGGATCATCTCCAAAGGGAAGCCCAAGGGACAAGTGACTTTGCAGCTTGGCCCCCAAGGATTCTTCACAGCTATCTTCAACTGCCTAGAGGACAAGAATCACATCTTTGAAGGAGGGCCATACTTTTTCAACTCTGCAGGCCTATCCCTACAAAACTGGATAGAAATATTCAAACCAGACAAGGAGGACTTCAATTGGGCATCGGTATGGATCCGAATGTACTCATTACCTCTAGAATATTTGGATGAAGAAACCCTAAGAGACATAGGTAATGGATTGGGAGAGTTTATAAAGGTTGCAGAGGAAACGAAAATCAGACGATACACCTCCTACACTAGGATCTGTGTTTACATGCACCTAGCCAAGGCTCTCACGAACTCGGTAAGTCTTTTTCATGATGATTTTGAATGGGTTCAAACCATAGACTATGAGCATGTTCCCTTCCGCTGCATAAAATGTCATGAGCATGGTCATTTATACCGTGACTTCCCTTTGAACCAGCATTCCAAACCCACCTCCCCAGAGAAAGGAAAAAATGTTGAAGGCTTCACCAAAGTTACCAGTCGAAAGAAACACTCCAAGAAAACCTCTGTCATCTCCACCACTCCCAACAAACCTGAAACGAGCAATAGCCTTGAGGTTTTAGCCACTGAAGACACCCCGGCCGATACTCAAGCTCAACCCTCTACCTCAAATGCGCCCCCAAAAACCCCCTCCTCTCCTCTCAAGCCCAAGCCTTCTGAATCTGCCAAAACAGGCTCACTTTCCTCTTCCTCCACCACTGACATAGACAAATCTTTTTTCCTCAAGGATTCACAAATGGAGATTGATGGCACCCTGGCTCTTATCCCCCATCAAAATACAGATAAAGAAAAACTGAACGTGCCAACTCGCATGGATGAAGAACCAGAGAGTATAGATCTGGGGGATCTGGACATTCTGGCCTTGGAAGTAGCCTGTTGGTAAAGAGAATACAGCAAAATACCACCATGACAAATTGATAGTCTGGAGGTGGTTCTTTGCAGAGAAAAACAAAGAATATCCCTAGGAATTCAAGTGGGAAGTCTGTGGGATGGAAAGAAAATAATGAAAGAAACAAAGAAACGAGGGCTTAAAACAGACTTGCAGAGGACCATCATTGTCGGAGAAATGCATGTGGAATCTGATCAGTTTCCCAAGCTGACCAAGTTCTACAAGGTGCTACCCCATAGTTCCTCATGAAGATCATCTCATGAAATGTGAGAGGGCTCAACAGCCCCTCAAAACATAGAATGCTCAAAAATATTATTTAGCTAGTTAAACCATCGATTGTTTATCTTCAGGAAATGAAATGCAACAGCAAGGCTTTAGAACACATTTTTGCCAAGTCCTGGGCGGGTTTCCGCTCTGTATCAGTGGATGCCTTAGGAGCTTCAGGAGGGTTAACAATTATTTGGAATCCTCAGGTTCTCTCTCTCTATGAATTTCATGCTTCGCATTACTTTATACAGACAACATTCCATTTAGTGGGATCCAACATTCATGGTCACCTAACCAATGTTTATTTCCTACAAGAAATCCAAAAAAAAATTGATCTGCTAGACACTATAACAGAACTGAACTCCTCCAGGCATTTCCCCTATGGATCTGTGGGGGAGACTTCAACATGATCACCTCATTGGAGGAAAAAACTAGGGGCAGAACTTAGTTGGAGACAGATATCATTGGCTTCAAAGAATTCATACAAAGCAACCTGCTCATGGATCTTCAAACCTCTAATGGAATGCACACTTGGACCAACAAGCAAAGAGGAACGCATCACATCGCCTCTTGCCTTGATTGCTTCCTTATGTATGATAATGCAATTCATCTTGGTGGGGGTTTTCATACTTCCATCTCGTCTCTTGCCAAGTCGGATCACTGGCCAATCCTACTGCAACGGTCTCGACCTGGCTCTCGATGCAACAGACCATTCCGAGTTGAATCATTTTGGTTCAATCACCAGGATTTCAAAGGAGTAGTCAACAATACTTGGAACTCATACACTCCTCTAGCAGGCTCAAAGATATATCAGTTCCAACAAAATCTTCGACATCTTAAGAATGCTCTCAAAACATGGAACTGCACTCAGTTTAGCAATATATTTTCCCATCAAAAAGATTTAGAGCAAAAAATGAGTACATTGCAACAGCGCAACATTTCTGAAGGCAGAATGGATGAGTATGACCGTTAGAAAATAGATCTCCTCTCCAAAATAAAAGAACGTAGACAATAGGAGGAGACTCTATGGCATCAGAAATCCAGAGTCATATGGCTACAAGATGGGGAGAAAAACACAAAAATTTTCCACAGATCCACTATCCAAAGACGAATGTACAATAATATAGCTTTCCTCAACAATAATCAAGGTGATCGTCTAGAGATCCATGAAGACATTGAAAACAAACTCATAGAGTATTTTCAAAACATTCTTCGAGAACATTAGGGCAACAGAAATCAGACCATTCAATTCATCATGCAACACATTCCAAAAATCATTACTGATGACCACAATTTCATGCTTCTCCAGCCCATCACTCTCCATGAAGTGGAGCAGGCTATGGCCCAGCTCAAAGCCGACAAAGCGCCTGGACCTGATGGTTTCATGGCCAATTTATTTCATTCTTTCTAGGAGAATATTAAATTGGAGGTATGGGCTCTAGTGGAAGAATCTCATGCCAAGCACTGGATCCTCCCATCTCTCAACACGACCTTCCTGAATCTTATTCCAAAGAAGGAGAATTCCAGCACACTAGAAAAATACAGGCCCATTGCTCTCTACAATGTCATCTACAAACTGATATCCAAAGTCATAGCGAACTGGCTCAAACCCCTTCTACCCCTTCTTATTTTTCCGAAGCAAACTGGTTATGTGGAAGGACGCCAAATCCTGGATGGAATCATCCTCTCACATGAACTGATTCACTCACTAAAGCACCTCAAGAAAGCAGGTATTCTCCTCAAGATTGATCTATCTAAATCATTTGATAAGCTAAGTTGGAACTAAATTCATCAAATGCTCCTAGCCTTTGGATTCAGTGCCACCTGGACAAGATGGATTATGAACCTCATTTCTACCCCCAGATTTTCCATTCTTCTCAATGGCTCTCCCTCTCAACTGTTTCGTTCCTCGCGTGGTATCTGATAGGGTGATCCCCTGTCTCCTTTTTTATTTTTCCTCATGGCAGAAGGCCTCAACCGAATCATTCATCATGTCGTCTATACCAATACCATTAAAGGCATATCTATGCATAACATCCCCCCCACCACTCACCAACAGTTCGTTGATGACAACATGTTATTTGGCCATCTATCAGTCCAAGAAGCCCTTGCCTTCAAAACCTTGCTTGACACCTTCTCAGAAGCCTCTAGTACCACAATCAATGCCAACAAATCCCAAATATTCTTCTTCAACACTCCCATCCTCACGCAACGCAACATTGCAAGGATCTTTGGCTTCTCAATAGTTTTTCTTCCCTCTAAGTATCTTGGGGCTCCCCTCGCTGATTCAAAAATCAAGTACACCACTTGGAGAACTCTCCTCGACAAGTTGGAAGCTAGACTCTCATTGTGGACATACCAATCACTCAACATTTCCAACCGACTCATCCTGATCAAATTTGTTCTTCAAGCTAGGCCATTATATCTCTTTTCAATTTTCGCTGCACCAAAGTGGGTATTAAAACATATCTGTAATTTACAAAGAAGCTTTCTCTGGGGATCCATGGGCCTCAACAAAAAATGGGCACTTGTTAAATGGATAGAGGTCTACCTCCCTAAATTAGTAGGAGGGCTAGGATTGAGAGATCCAGAGCACAGCAACATCACCATGGGTGCTCGCCTCTGATGGAATTGGATCTCAAAGCCACACACACCTTGGGCACGACTATGGCAGGCTAAATATGTTCCAGGTAGACCTCAGGAGGATCTTATTCATATCAACACAGACAGCCCTGGATCACTGATATGGAATGTTGCAAAACACCACAGTGCTTTCATCCAAGCCCATAGCTTTTGGGAGATTCACTCGGGAGACAAAGCTAGATTATGGGAGCTCCTGGAAACAATTACCCAAACTAAGCACACTGTTCCACAAGCCAAATTGGCAAACGGTTCTTCACAACATAGATCTAAATCAGTTTTATCAGTTCTGGCAACAACATCCCATACATGGCTTTCAACAATGGAAGCCAGTAGGAACCTGGCAAGACAACTGGCAGGAGTAGACATATGCTGAGGTTGACCAGGAGCTCAGCCTAAGGAGAATCAAAGTGTCAGACTAGGCAGAAATATTGAGATGGGGATATACACCCAGAGGAAATTTCACCACAAAAGAAGCCTACCAACTGCTCTTTTTCCCTGTGCAGAATCAGAAGGATCTCCTTTGGGATCAAGTTTGGAAACTCGGAATCTGGCCTAAGATTTCCACCTTCCTCTGGCTTCTCAGCAAAAAAAAAGACTCCTCACTTGGGAAAATCTTCAGAAACGAGGCTTCATTGGCCCTTCAAGATGCCCCAACTGTAATTCTCACTCTGAGACCATCTCACACCTCCTGGACACCTGTCCTTTGGAAGATCAAATTTGGGGGCAATTTTCCATTTGCACAAGAAGAACAGGTAGACACATTGGAGACACCATCAATACTATCAGGAGTTGGCCCTCGTAGCCTTTCCAAATCCTTCTGCTCAATTCTATCTTGGACCTTATCCCAGGCTTCATCTATTGCACCATTTGGAAGCAACACAACAAAAGGATCTTCAAAAATGAGTGCACTCCTGCTGAGATTCTGTGGTCCAATCTTAAACGCAATTTTCAAGAAACCTTAGTTCTCTGTCACTGGCAGGACTGAGATTTTCCTTCCACACCTCCTGAATGACTCATTCTGTAAATTTGGAACCTCAATCTTAATCATTCAGTGCTGGCAAAGACGAATTCCCCCATCAATCCTGATTCTCCTCTTTCATGGTCTCCCCCTACTGCTCACGCCTTCAAAATTAACTTTGATGGTGCGGCTAAAGGAAATCCTAGCTTAGTTGGCTATGGTGGAATCTTCCAAAATGTTGAAGGCACTACTCCTCACATCTACTTTGGCTCCCTTGGACGAGATTCAAACAATGCGGTAGAGCTTGAAGGTCTTTGGCAGGGGCTTTGCATTGCAGAAAAAGAAAACTTCTTCCCACTCGAGGTTGAAGGGGATTCTCAGATTCTTATAGAGGCAGCAATTCAAATCCAAGCAGACACTACAGCAGCTAAAGTGGCATTGATTTGGCGACTTCTGAGCAGACTGGAACAAATTGAAAATTGGCTTAAATTCCCTAGAGCCATCACCTTCAAGCACATTAGGCGCACTACTAATAAGGTAGCTGATCGACTTGCTAACAAAGGAGATGATCAGCATCTTCCCTTCTTGGTAGGTCCTTTGAATAGTTCTGATTATGTTCAGCTCATTCAAGACTACACTCTTATGGTGCACCAGGATCTACAGCCCCCGGATGCAGGTGATTGAATGCATTGGTACGTGGTTGAGAGTTTGGGTCAGCGTGTGGATACTCCTTCTCGCCACCTGAACTCACGCGAAACACCTCATTAATATGCCCACCGTCATTCGTAGAGCGGCATTAATGCTTCACAGAAGCCTATACCACCCCACATCCATAATGAACATGGCCTCCTCTGGAAGTTTCACTCATGCTACGCCTCCCTTGAATTCTAGCTGCTCCTCTACTATTGTAGAGCTGAGCACTTGAACAAGCACTGGGAGACGGTGCTCCATCGTGTGCGGTATCGATTTAGCTCCTGGCCTTCATTTTTCACAGAGCTCCCTCTACAACCCATGGCTCAGCTTGCCCATCGTGAATTCGCCAACTCTACATGAAATCCCTCCTCTAATCTCTGCTCCCTCCATCATCGACTCCCTCTCAATCCCCTATCATTCTGCTGGTTTCCACCGTCATTTCGCTCAGGGAAACATGCCGCGCCTTTGACAATGAATGAGATGTCGAAGAGGTAGCAGTCATGGTCATCTCTCTCGCCAGCCCTCCATTTCCACTTCTGACTCTTCGTCTCCCTCTTCTGATAACTTCACCAGTCATTATCCTGACACCAGAAGTGGATGTGGGCGTGGGCGTGGGTGTGGGTCTTCTCATTTTGACATGGGATCGCCCGTTATTTCTACCTCTCCAATTATTATCCCCGTGCATCTCCACACTGCCCAGATTCACTTACCCTGCTCTTTGAACCGGCCTACCATCATAGCCACCATTACCATCGAGCTTAAGGAGGAGCCCCTTGACTCGGAAGTTGAGAAAATTAGTGCTGGGTTGGGGAAAAGGGCTGGCAACCAGCATTGTACTCCACAAGGTGATGGCTTGAAGAGAAAATATCCACAAGGTGTCGGCTGCAGTGAATCTCAGGACATTTACCATGAAAAAAACCTGTACGACATCAAGCGAGGCAGCTCTAGTGTCAAAGACAAAAACTAGGCGGAGGAAGAGGACTTTTCTGCCTACAGCTGTTGAAATGTTGAGGAACCCCCCTCAATCTATCATGGTATCTAATCTGGTCGGTACTTGCAGTTTTTTTCCTCACAGACTTTGGGCTGGGTACACTTCAAAGCTCTCCATGACTACTTATTTTTCGTTTCAGCTTTTTTTTACTCTATTCCAAGGATGGTTTCCCCTGCATGGGCGGCAAGTTGTAGTCTATTTAGAACGGGTTAACAGGACAGTTTTTGTTTGTCTAGAAGGTCTGGTAAAAAATTTTAAGTATTTTTGCAGTGTTAGAATGCCGCAAACATGGGCAAGCTCCGCTGAGGCAGGTGCCTCTCTGTAACTCTTTTTTGTATTATAATATATTAGTGAAATTCAGAGAAAAAAAAAAAAAACATGTTTCAAATAAGCTATTAATTCACATATGTTTAATTTTCTACACAAACAGACACTAAAGGAAACTAATGCCGTTCTAACCAAAAAAATTGTAGAATGTGCGAATGAATATTAATTGGTCCTTATCTCATTTAAGGTGGTGTTGGAGGTTAATGAAAGGGGGATTTTTTTATAGAAATATGAGGGATATAGTGCAATGAACATATAGACATAATTTCCACTTACAATATAGAAATCAATCCAATGATTGTAAGAACGAAGTTATATTAAAACTAGAGGAACCATTTCCATAGTAATGTTCAATGAGACCTATCAAACTTGTAATATAAAAAACATACAATAACAACAAAAAAATAATTCAAAAAGTAATATTCCTAATGAAAATGCCTTTCTAGAATTATATGTATTTATTACTACAAAACATTCATTTATTAATATCAATTTTGTTATATTTAGTTTTCATATATCAACATAAAAATAGATTATTAAATTTTCAGGAAGATTATGAAAATCCCAAAGGATTAATGAGATGATATCTAGAATATGCTAGTAGGAATGTCCAAAAAACTGTACAAGGAGATGGTCAAAGAATGGACATAATTGCATCAAAAGAGGAGCCATCTTAACAAAAACATGCTTCAAATGTATGTAATCATTGAATTTTTATATTAGGTACATATAAAAAAATAAATTATCATTAAATATTAATTTTCAAGTATTTTATTGCAAAAAAAGAAAACAAAATGGAGCTCATTCAACATATAAAACAAGATGACAAGGACGAAAAGCGTTGATATCAAACTTTGTGAGTAATTGTTAATATTTCCTTATAGAAACTTAAGACTTTATTTTTTATATTATAATTTGTTTTACAAAACCCATCCCTTAATGTCTTCAAATAGATGCTCACATACAAAGAAGAGTCATCAGAAGAATTGATTGACATTGGCTTAAATATGGGTTATGAGTATATGTTGGCATATCAAAAATTAGTTGTGGAATTCATAAGTATCTATGTTGTTTTAGTTCTATGAGTTTATAATTAATAGAACAAAAAAAAAAATCCTTATATTAAGTCTATGTTTTATTATACCTATGTTTTATTATGGGGTATAAAACTTGCAGGAAACAAAGTATGGAACTACGCCAACAATAGAGTTGTTAAAAGAAGGCATGAGATTTGGTTTTGAAAGAATGTGTATAATTCAAAACTCAATTCTTGCTATGGTACATTTCTTTTAAATTTACATTAATGTATATTATTTATTTAAATTTTAATTATTCTCACCAATGTAGATACACTCATTACATTCTTTTTATGTTTGTAGATGGAACTTGAAGAAGAAAGAAACAATTGATGCAAGCAACAAAACATTCGTTGAAATAACCCAAGTGAGGGAAGTAGCTCGAGTTACAACAATTCCAACAAAGAATGATGATATATTTCAATATTAATGCAAGACGTTGTGTTTTTTGAAATAATTGTCTCTGAAAATCATAAATTGTTTTTAATGTAATGGACATAGTGTCCAAACTAAAAGACAAGCGGTTACCAATAGCTATACCATTTTGTATGAAAAATATACTCTTATTCATATATAGTAAAAGATAATTTAATTTATTATATTATTTTATCCAATGTCATTGTGAAATGTTACAACACTGACTAAATATTTGGATTATTAAATATTATAATGAAGAGATGCGAAATTTGATGATATAAAAAATTAATCCAAACCTCATATAAAAATGCACTAATAAAAATTTAATTTATATGAATATTCTTAAAATATATATGTTTATTTTTCGATGAATGATGGATTTAAAAAATCACAATAGTTTCACTATCACAAGTCGATGTTTCTAAAAAAGATAAAATGGATATTGGGACATCGTATATTAATGTGCACCGCTTTGAATACAAGTTTTTAGCAATGATATTTATAATAATAATAAATGATATCCCATACAAAATCTTTTTGCGTCTATAAAATAAATACGCATCGGTGCATTAAATTACATAAAAGCACCAATACGACAAGATTTTGTACATGGTCTGGTGCCTTTTATGAAAATTATAGCATCGGAGCATTCACAAAAAAAATAAGCACCAAGGCGTTATACTTTTCAAGCACTGATATTGTTTTCATTTAACACCCCGGTGCATTGTATCATAGATTGTATGTCTTGTTGCATTTTAGTTCTTAAAGCACTGGTGATTTCATAGAACCAATGCCCCGATGCTCTAAAATATTATTACCAACCCTGTTGGATTATTCAAATTAAAAACTTTGGTTCTTTTATATTAGTAGCACATCAATGCTTTTATACAAGTGATAAGCATGAGTGTTGTAAATTTAATAAAAGCACTAGGTTTGCAAGATTTTTTTTTCCTACCCTAGTGTTGTTCTTGAAAAGTAATGCCTGGGGTATTTGTTGAAGACATAAGTACTGGGGCAGTATACTTTTCAGGAACCTATGATGTTTGCATTCAACACCCCGATGCATGGTATCATATATTGATTGATATGGTGTGTTTTTATTATTAAAGCACTGGTGATTTTAAAAGATAACAAACCAGTGCTCCAAACATTTATTTCCATCCCTAGTGTGTTTATTTAAATTTGGATCATCGGTGATTTTACAATTGTAGCACGACATTGTTATTTTTCCAGTAAGCACGCCGCTAAAAACACATCCAATAAAATCTCTGGAGGTGTAGATTTTTTTAATTATGATGAATTTCTGTTATCAGCTCCACTAAAAAATCCACTTTCGTAAATGGAAGTTGTAGCAAAGTTTTTTTTGATATTTTTTGAAAAATTTATAACACTAAAAACCTTTTTTATAACCTCGCTAGAAGTTACTTCCCCTTTTTTTATTCCAACCGATATTGGAAAAGAGAGAACGATAGTAAGTTCTCAAGAATTGAGAAAGGTGCAATAGCTAGATAGGAGCAATGATTTCTCAAGATGCTCCAAAGGAGGGAACCAAGAGAAACACCAATATCCAAATGAAGGTGATGTGTTTGAGTATCAAGTGAGGTGAGGCTTGTTACAAGGCTAGGTTACAACTCACAATGAGCATGGAGAAGCTCATACAAGAGAAGAAGAAGGTGACTGTTTTTGGTCATACTAAAGGTTTGTGTGAAAGCCATAACATAAGAGAGAAATATTCCAAGAGAAATGACATGAGGAGGCTAAGTGATGAATTTGAAAAGGAGATGAATAAGTTGAAATAATTGATTAATCTACTAATGAAGCTACTATAATAGAGGGAGAGGAAGAGGAGAATGGTTATATTATATGTCAAACATAAGGATTTTAAAAATAAATCCCTAAAATTTATAGAGTTTGGTAAAATAAGGTTAAGGAATTTAATAAAAGCTTGGATGAAGGAGCACAACTCAAATCAATTGATCCTAAGGAAGGTGCAACTCATTATTGTGAACCCGAAGAAGGTTCACTCCTTGAAGGTAAGGAGATGGGACTTGTGGAAGGTACAACTGTTACACCATTTTTTGGTCATCTAACCTATTATCATTAGATGGACCCAAGTACACCATGTAGGGCTATTAGTTATGCGTAGCTAAAGTGGTATTTTTTCGTACACTTCAACAAAAGATTCATACTAACAACAACGAAGAAATATATTATAGAAAATGTTTTCCTCTAAATACTAGAACATGGAAAAATCCTTGGAGAAGAGAATGATGATGATGAGGACTATGTGAAGAGTCAAAATAAGTAGGGAGAGCTATTGATGAAAGATGATGCTATAAATCTTTAGATTTTTTAAAATAACAATTTATGTGTGGATGTGGGTTTTTCCACTGAGATAAATGGAGGAGGAAATATGGGACCGGTTGAATATCATGAAGCAAGGTAGCCATCATGAGTTGTCATAAAGGATGAAGGGGTTGTAAAATTTTATATAAAAAGAAATAATGGAGAAGTGGTTAATATTCGTGACCAACAGACAAAGGGAATGCATGGGGAACCATTATCCCTTATATTTCAAAAGCATGGACATGTTACTCAAAAGGACAAATACAATAAGAAGTCAACTATAAAAA
This sequence comes from Pinus albicaulis, assembly GCA_034641835.2. NCBI lineage: Eukaryota > Viridiplantae > Streptophyta > Pinopsida > Pinales > Pinaceae > Pinus > Pinus albicaulis. The sequence continues at coordinate 503,457,194 of CM076582.1, forward strand.
CTGAATCCTGGCAGAAAAAATGTGAAATCACCTGCAATAAAGAGGAATGGAAACATTCAAATATTTCACTGTCACAATATGAAGAGGATTTAAAATATTAACAGACTAATTGGACAATCCTAGGAATAGGGAAGACTTCCTAGAAAATACTAGCAAGAAATATTCGAAGAAAGAAGCTGTATATTTCAAGGTAATGTCTTTACCTACAAGAAATAAATTTTTACGGAGTAATTACAACAGTGCATTTGTAGGTAAATATCTCAGGAAATTTGTTTGTAAGGAGGAGGAAAATTCCAAAAATGATTTTCAGAAGTGTCAGGCCAGGATTAACTATGCGAATGAATTGTTGTACTTGCACTAAGATAGAACATAGATATATACAAGGAGAGGGAGACTATTGGGTTTCATCTCTCATTATCTATTTGCCTTCTAGCTTCTTTTATTTCTCTAGTTTTAATATTTACGTATGAATTCATAATCCCAAAGAGTAGGTGTCAACATTCCCCCCTTTAATCTGAAGGGATGTTGGTGAGTGCAAGTATCATTCTGAATCTTTCAAAATTTTCCCTTCCAAGTTCTTTGGTGAAGATTTTTGCAATCTACATATTTCTGGAACAATTTCATAGGTGGATTTTTTTGGCCTCAACATGATGTAGAATTAGATGGTATTTTGTATTGATGTGATTCATTCGATCATGGAAATTTGGGTTATTGGACAAATTTATTGCATAATTTAAAAGAGGAGTTGAATGTACTTTTTTCTCCTGCAAATATTCTAGAATTTTCCTGAGCCACATAATTTCCTTTGTTGCTTCTACTGTTGCAACATATTCTGCCTCAATTGTGGAATCTGCTAGAAATTATTGTTTGTGTGACCTCTAGGAGTCATCTCTTGATATGAGACTCCTAACATAGCCTGATTTAGATACCCAATTTATTTATCTCCATCGAAATCTGAATCAGAGTATCCAATCAAGCCAAAGTCTCCCACCTGTGCATACTTGAATCCAAATTCTTAAGTTCCCTTCAATTACTTTAGAACACTTTTTTCAACAAACCAATTAAACTCACAAGGATTTTGCGTAAACCTGGAGTTCCAACAAAAAGTGAAATTTTTGGTCTAGTAGTAGTTAGGTAGTTGACACTTCCTATGAGTTGTATATACTTAGTTGCATCCTCAAATTCTTTTACTTCAATCGATGTAAGCTTTAAGCTCTATTCCATTGAAGTATCCAAATATTTCACTCATCCATGCCAAAACTATTTAAAATACCTTCAATGTGCTTATTCTAAGGGAGGAATATAAAATCCAGATGTTGAATTACTGCAATACCAAATTAGTAGTGAACATATCCCAAATTTGTCATTTAAAAACCTTTCCTCAGTTCCCTCTGTATGGATGCAATGTAGTTCTCATTGTTCCTTGTCATCAAAATATCATATACATACACCACAATATACACAACTTTTTTCCAACTTTATTTACAAACAAAGTTGCATCATTATGATCACAATGTTTGAAAATCTGTTTAAGCATATTCTCAGTCAATTTATCATACCAGGCTCCTAGTGTCTCCTTGAGGCCATACAAGGATTTTACAATATTACATGCTTTTTGTTGTTGGACCTTCAGAAAAAATCCTTATGGTTGGGACATAAAACATTCTCTTTCAAATATGCATTCAAGGCAGTAGTTTTTACATCCACTTGATGGAATTTCCAGCCGTGCTAAGTTTCCAAGGAAATGAATGTCTGAGTGGTAGCCCTTTTTGTTTTGGGGGCAAAGGTTTTCTCATAATCTAACCCTTTCCTTCCATGCAAAACATTTTTCCACAAGCCTAGATTTAGGCTTGTCAAGTGAGCCATCTGACTTATACTTGTTCTTGAAGACCCACTTGTAGCCTATTATCTTGGTTACCAATGGAGGATCAACCAGCTTCCAAGTGCCATTTTTTATCAAAGAACCACATTCTTTCGGCATCGTTTTTTTCCATTCATCATGAGACGTGACTTCTTTGAAGGAAGTTCGTTCAAAATATGTAAACAAATTCAGTTCAAAATCATAAAAAACATCCATATCAATACATAATCAAGGTTTTCTACATCACCTCCATTTTGTCTGGTTGAGCTTCTTGTTCTTGTATTTTCAACCTCATCGATACAAACACTTTAAATTGTCTTTGTCAGCCATTTTCATCTACCAATTGCTTGTGGTATGCTACTCTTGGTAAGAGCTTTCGACATGTTTTAAATGGTGGAATATTTTCTACATATCAACTCAATTTTGAATCAAGATCCTACAAATTTGGATATATTCTTATTCAAATTTATGTGGATAAAAAAACACAAATCAATTAGATAATTGAAATATCAATAAAATATGAACTTACAGGAGATGGAAATGGAGAATTATGTGAATGACTTTGAGAAATATGGAATGAGCTATATTTCGACAAATTAGCCATTTGATATTTTATCCCTTCATTTGAGAAAAATCGACAATAAATTTTTGTGTCCATACCAAAAATTAATTTTGAGAACCATATAACCACAATTTGAATTTCAATATAATTTTCAACCCATTTTTAAAGAGAAATTTTATTTTATGTAGAAAATGTATACTGTGAACTATTGTAACTCATGTGGATGCATCCTAAAGGATAATTTGAGATGAATTTTCATTAGATAAATTTTGAGGTAAAAAATGAGCCTCAAAATAAAAATGTACAACCAAAATCAATTTTTTTAGAACCAATAGGACTCAAGGTGATGATATCAACCATGGAGGGTGATTCACCATTTTTTGAGTAAAAAAGTTAAAAGATTAAAAAAAAACTACTTTTTCAACTCATATTTTCAACTTATCTCCCTACAATTTTACTCAATTTTTTAGAAACATAACTTTTTGGATACAAAATTTAATTCCTCATACAACGAGTACCCATATTGAATACTTTCAATGGACCTTGCTACACAAAAAATGAGAAATACATGAAAAGCATGATTGCAATCATGTTTTTCATGTATTTCTCGTCTTTCATGTAGAATTGTCTATTGAAAGTATGCAACATGGGTACTCCTTGGATGAATAATTAAATTCCACATCCAACAAGTGATCTCTCTTGAAACTTGAGTAAAACCATAAGGAGGTAAGTTGAAAATATGAATTCAAAAAGTAGTTTTTTCTTTTTTCCCTCTAAAATTTGATGAGATGATCTAGTCTTATTTTATTATTTCCACTATTACTTTATAATATTCCTTAGTAGGCCCATTTTATACCTCAAAATTTTTCTAATTCCATTTTATGTGAAAATAACTATTCATATAACTTTTAAATAATATCAGAGCTCTTGTAAAAGTAACTACACCAATGCATTTAAATAACAATAACAACGATGCATTAAAATCATAAATGCACCGATTTCCAAGAATTGAAAGATAAAAATAGAATTTTATCACATCAATGCTCTTATAAAACTAACAATAGCAATGCCTTGAAACAAAAACCACACCGATGCGTTCGGAGAATAAATGCATCGGTTTATGGGATTTTTAAAATAAAACAAGGAATTCTATCATACTAGTGAGTTGAAAAAAATAGCGCACAAATAACTTATGTTAATCGGTGAATGTTACTTGTAAACGCATTGGTTCGTTTTACTAAGAAACACATCGATGATCGAAAAAAGTGTGAGTTTGTATTTTTCAAATTGAAAAATCAACTAGAACTGATATTTTGAAATCCAATTCCATAAAGTCTTTTAAATAGTAAGAATTTATTGACCATTACATCATTTTTCGCAAAATTTCAAGGGAGAGATTTGCAAGAGATACGCAAATGGAGCACTCTGGAGCAACGTAATACTTTGGAACAACGGAATTATTCAGAATATTAGAATTTGAAAGGTATGGTGAATCACTCAAAACCCTACATAGTAAAAAAATTAAATTTTTTTGTTGATTTTACTAAAATTGCAATTTTTGTTATATTTAATTAAAGGACAGATTTGCAAGGGAGACATATTGGGATTACTTGGAGCAGCAAAATACTTTGGAACAATATATTCATAAGAACATATTTTGAAAGGTATGTTGATTCCTTCAAAACCCTACATAGTAAAACTTTTAAATTTTACTATTGATTTTACTAATAAAAAAATACAATTTCTATTAAATTTAATTAAAATTTAAAAAAAAATCAAAAACCTCCATAGTAAAAGAATTCTCAATCACTTGGATGAACACGGCTACCTCCCCACCCTTCTTCTTGCTTATGTGACTGCAAATTTTCACCTTAGGGTTTAACTCCCTCTACCACTTCGCAATTAGGTCTTTTCATTTAAGGCATTTTATTTTAATGGGTTTGTGTTACTATATATAAGGTGTTTTACATATAAAGCATGGTGACAACTTGTTGAATTGGATCCAAACCTTATCATCTTTTTCTAGTTTTTTAAAAGACGACTTATGTTTATCGATGCACCATGTTTAATATAACACACCAATGTGCTTATGACAAATAACACCATTAACTTAAAAAAATTGTGTTTATTTTTTTATGTTTTCATTTTTTACTGTGATGGTGGTGTGTTTATCGTTACCTATCACACTGTCATAATTTAAAGTTATTTAAAAATATTATTTTTTCTTTTTGATGCTCAACTATTAAACACGTCGATGCATTTACTAAATTAAACATTGTAGCATGTTTATGCACATAAATGCACGAGTTTCTAAGCCTCTTTTTGGATGAAAATTATGTGATTTATTTATAAAATATATTTAATGGATTATATATTGAATATTACAGGTTGTATATTAACAAATAAAATGTCTTAGAAATTGTTAAGTAGCAAAAATATTGATCGACACAATCATAACACCTCAAAAAAAGAAAAAAAAGAAATTTCTTTGTAAATTCTTTTAAAAATTAATATGTTTTAACTACATGTAAATTTGAGTAATATGTATTGGTTATTTTGTGTCATGTAGAACCACAAAATGTGGAGTTCGATAAGATTATTTCTAATCTAAGCTCATATTAAGCGCATAAAAACCTAATGTAAAAATTGCAGAAGAATGAATCATATGAATGAAAAAATGCTATTCAATGTGAGTTCTTTTTTAATTTTCATAACTATATCCGTAAGAATATTAGATAACATGTTTCAAATAAGGGGGGTTACAGGAGAGAAGGAACAGCTAAAGGATTCTAGTTCTAGGGTTTACGGTTACCCTGTGTCACTGCTGATCGGTCTTCTCACAGTGAGTCTGAATTCTGCTCTAGAGCTTGCAGACCCACCTGGGACCTCTTATGACACTCCTCAGATGATCCCCTCCTCCAGAGGGGTAGGAATCCCCCCCCCCCCCCTCCCAATACTGTCAACACTTCCACTACATATTTACAAGGTAGCTCAGGACAAAATCGACCGTCCAACTCTGACCATGTCCCCACTATAGAAAAAACCGTTAACGCAGGAACAGGAAATGAGGCCCCAAAGGTCGTTTTCACAGACAAAGATGCCTCTGCGACTTTTCCAAAGGCCTCCTCAGCCACATGCATCCCAAATGCAGCAGAGCGTGTAAAAATCGACCTCCCCAGTCACTGTATAAATGGCCATATTCAATATATGAAGGATCACGCCCTCATCGGTAAGTTCATTAGACTATGGCCGACCGAAAAGGCATTGCAAGGTCGGGTCATCTCCAAAGGGAAGCCCAAGGGACAAGTGACTTTGCAGCTTGGCCCCCAAGGATTCTTCACAGCTATCTTCAACTGCCTAGAGGACAAGAATCACATCTTTGAAGGAGGGCCATACTTTTTCAACTCTGCAGGCCTATACCTACAAAACTGGATAGAAAGATTCAAACCAGACAAGGAGGACTTCAATTGGGCATCGGTATGGATCTGAATGTACTCATTACCTCTAGAATATTTGGATGAAGAAACCCTAAGAAACATAGGTAATTTATTGGGAGAGTTTATAAAGGTTGCAGAGGAAACGAAACTCAGACGATACACATCCTACGCTAGGATCTGTGTTTACATGCACCTAGCCAAGGCTCTCACGAACTCCGTAAGTCTTTTTCATGATGATTTTGAATGGGTTCAAACCATATACTATGAGCATGTTCCCTTCCATTGCATAAAATGTCATGAGCATGGTCATTTATACCGTGACTTCCCTTTGAACCAACATTCCAAACCCACCTCCCTGGAGAAAGGAACAGATGTTGAAGGCTTCACCAAAGTTACCAGTCGAAAGAAACACTCCAAGAAAACCTCTGTCATCTCCACCACTCCCAAAAAACCTGAAACGAACAATAGCTTTGAGGTTTTAGCCACTCAAGACACCCCGGTCGATCCTCAATCTCAACCCTCTACCTCAAATCTGCCCCCCAAAACCCCCTCCTCTCCTCTCAAGCCCAAGCCTTCTGAATCTGCCAAAACAGGCTCACTTTCCTCTTCCTCCACCACTGAAATAGACAAATCTTTTGTCCTCAAGGATTCACAAATGGAGATTGATGGCACCCTAGCTCTTATCCCCAATCAAAATACAGATAAAGAAAAACTGAACGTGCCGACTCACATGGATGAAGAACCAGAGAGTATAGATCTGGGGGATCTGGACATTCTGGCCTTGGAAGTAGCCTGTTGGCAAAGAGAATAGAGAAAAATACCACCATGACAAATTGATAGTCTGGAGGTGGTTCTTTGCAGAGAAGAACAAAGAATATCCCTAGGAATTCAAGTGGGAAGTCTATGGGATGGAAAGAAAATAATGAAAGAAACAAAGAAACGAGGGCATAAAACAGACTTGCAGAGGACCATCATTGTCGGAGAAATGCATGTGGAATCTGGTCGGCTTCCCAAGCTGACCAAGTTCTACAAGGCGCTACCCCATAGTTCCTCATGAAGCTCATCTCATGGAATGTGAGAGGGCTCAACAGCCCCTCAAAACATAGAATGCTCAAAAATATTATTCAACTAGTTAAACCATTGATTGTTTATCTTCACGAAATGAAATGCAACATCAAGGCTTTAGAACACATTTTGGCCAAGTCCTAGGTGGGTTGCTGCTCTGTATCAATGGATGCCTTAGGAGCTTCAGGAGGGTTAACAATTATCTGGAATCCTCAGGTTCTCTCTCTCTATGAATTTCATGCTTCACATTACTTTATACAAACAACATTCCATTTAGTGGGATCCAACATTCATGGTCACCTAACCAATGTTTATTTCCTACAAGAAATCCAAAAAAAAATTGATCTACTAGACACTATAACAGAACTAAACTCCTCCAGGCATTTCCCCCTATGGATCTGTGGGGGAGACTTCAACATGATCACCTCCTTGAAGGAAAAAACTAGGGGCAGAACTTGGTTGGAGACAGATATCATTGGCTTCAAAGAATTCATACAAAGCAACCTGCTCATGGATCTTCAAACCTCTAATGGAATGCACACTTGGACCAAAAAGCGAAGAGGAATGCAGCACATCGCCTCTTGCCTTGATTGCTTCCTTATGTATGATAATGAAATTCATCTTGGTGGGGATTTTCATACTTCCATCTTGTCTCTTGCCAAGTCGAATCACTGGCCAATCCTACTGCAATGGTCTCGACCTAGCTCTCAATGCAACAGACCATTCTGATTTGAATCGTTTTGGTTCAATCACCAGGATTTCAAAAGAGTAGTCATCAATACTTGGAACTCATAAACTCCTCCAGCAAGCTCAAAGATATATCAGTTCCAACAAAAGCTTCGACATCTTAAGAATGCTCTCAAAACATGGAACTGCACTCAGTTCAGCAATATCTTTTCCCATCAAAAAGAGTTAGAGCAAAAAATGAGTACATTGCAACAGCGCATCATTTCTGAAGGCAGAATGGATGAGTATGACCGTTAGGAAATCGATATCCTCTCCAAAACAGAAGAACGTAGACAACAGGAGGAGACTCTATGGCGTCAGAAATCCAGAGTTAGATGGCTACAAGATGGGGAGAAAAACACAAAAATTTTCCACAGATCCACTATCCAAAGACGAATGCACAATAATATAGCTTTCCTCAACAATAATCAAGGTGATCGTCTAGAGATCCATGAAGACATTGAAAAAAAACTCATAGAGTATTTTCAAAACATTCTTCGAGAACATGAGGGCAACAGAAATTAGACCATTGAATTCATCACGCAACACATTCCAAAAATCATTACTGATGACCACAATGTCATGCTTCTCCAGCCCATCACTCTCCATGAAGTGGAGCAAGCTATGGCCCAGCTCAAAGTCGGCAAAGCGCCTGGACCTGACGGTTTCATGGCCAATTTCTTTCATTCTTTCTGGGAGAATATTAAATTGGAGGTATGGGCTCTAGTGGAAGAATCTCGTGCCAAGCACTGGATCCTCCCATCTCTCAACACGACCTTCCTGGATCTTATTCCAAAGGAGGATAATTCCAGCACACTAGACAAATACAGGCCCATTTCTCTCTACAATTTCATCTACAAACTGATATCCAAAGTCATAGCGAACCGGCTCAAACCCCTTCTACCCCTTCTTATTTTTCCGAAGCAAACTGGTTATGTGGAAGGACGCCAAATCCTGGATGGAATCATCCTCTCACATGAAGTGATTCACTCACTAAAGCACCTCAAGAAAGCAGGTATTTTCCTCAAGCTTGATCTATCTAAATCATTTGATAAGCTAAGTTGGAACTGCATTCATCAAATGCTCCTAGCCTTTGGATTCAGTGCCACCTGGACAAGATGGATTATGAACCTCATTTCTACTCCTAGATTTTCCATTCTTCTCAATGCTCTCCCTCTCAACCGTTTCGTTCCTCACGTGGTATCTGACAGGGTGATCCCCTGTCTCCTTTTTTATTTTTCCTCATGGCATAAGGCCTCAGCCGAATCATTCATCATGTCGTCTATACCAATACCATTAAAGGCATATCTATGCATAACATCCCCCCCACCACTCACCAACAGTTCGTTGATGACAACATGTTATTTGGCCATCTATCAGTCCAAGAAGCCCTTGCCTTTAAAACCTTGCTTGACACCTTCTCAGAAGCCTCCAGTACCACAATCAATGCCAACAAATCCCAAATATTCTTCTTCAACACTCCCATCCTCACGCAATGCAACGTTGCAAGGATCTTGGTCTTCTCAATAGTTGTTCTTCCCTCTAAGTATCTTGGGGCTCCCCTCATTGATTAAAAAATCAAGTACACCACTTGGATAACTCTCCTCGAAAAGTTGGAAGCTAGACTCTCGTTGTGGACATACCAATCGCTCAACATTTCTAACCGACTCATCCTGATCAAATTTGTTCTTCAAGCCATGCCATTATATCTCTTTTCAATTTTGGCTACACCAAAGTGGGTATTAAAACATATCCGTAATTTACAAAGAAGCTTTCTCTAGGGATCCATGGGCCTCAACAAAAAATGGGCACTTGTTAAATGGATAGAGGTCTGCCTCCCTAAATTAGTAGGAGGGCTAGGATTGAGAGATCGACGGCACAGCAACATCACCATGGGTGCTCGCATCTGATGGAATTGGATCTCAAAGCCACACACACCTTGGGCACGACTATGGCAGGCTAAATATGTTCCAGGTAGACCTCAGGAGGATCTTATTCATATCAACACAGACACCCCTGGATCACTGATATGGAATGCTGCAAAACACCACAGTGCTTTCATCCAAGCCCATAGCTTTTGGGAGATTCACTCGGGAGACAAAGCTAGATTATGGGAGCTCCTGGAAGCAATTACCCAAACTAAGCACACTGTTCCACAAGCCAAATTGGCAAACAGTTCTTCAGCACACAGATCTAAATCAGTTTTATCAGTTCTGGCAACAACATCCCATACATGGCTTTCAAAAATGGAAGCCAGTAGGAACTTGGCAAGACAACTGGCAGGAGGAGACATATGCTGAGATTGACCAGGAGCTCAGCCTAAGGAGAATCAAAGTGTCAGACCAGGTAGAAAAATTGAGATGGGGATATACACCCAGAGGAAATTTCACCACAAAAGAAGCCTACCAACTGCTCTTTTTCCCTGTGCAGAATCAGAAGGATCGCCTTCGGGATCAAGTTTGGAAACTCAGAATCTGGCCTAATATTTCCACCTTCCTCTGGATTCTCAGCAAAAAAAAGACTCCTCACCTGGGACAATCTTCAGAAACGAGGCTTCAATAGCCCTTCAAGATGCCCCAACTGTAATTCTCACTCTGAGACCATCTCACACCTCCTAGACACCTGTCCTTTGGCAGATCAAATTTGGGGGCAATTTTCCATTTGCACAATTCGAACAGGTAGACATATTGGAGACACCATCAATACTATCAGGAGTTGGCCCTCGCAGCCTTTCCAAATCCTTCTGCTCAATTCTATCTGGGACCTTATCCCAGGCTTCATCTATTGCACCATTTGGAAGGAACACAACAAAAGGATCTTCAAAAATGAGTGCACGCCTGCTGAGATTCTATGGTCCAATCTTAAACGCAATTTTCAAGAAACCTTAGTTCTCTGTCACTGGCAGGACTGAGATTTTCCTTCAACACCTCCTGAATGACTCATTCTGTAAAGTTGGAACCTCAATCTTAAGCATTCATCCCTGGCAAAGATGAATTCCCCCATCAATCCTTATTCTCCTCTTTCATGGTCTCCCCCTACTGCTCACACCTTCAAAATTAACTTTGATGGTGCGGCTAAAGGAAATCCTAGCTTAGCTGGCTATGGTGGAATCTTCCAAACTGTTGAAGGCACTAGTCCTCACATCTACTTTGGCTCCCTTGGACGAGATTCAAACAATGCTGCAGAGCTTGAAGGTCTTTGGCAGGGGCTTTGCATTGCAGAAAAAGAAAACTTCTTCCCTCTCGAGGTTGAAGGGGATTCTCAAATTCTTATAGAGGTAGCAATTCAAATCCAAACAGACACTACAGCAGCTAAAGTGGCATCGATTTGGCAACTTCTGAGTAGACTGGAACAAATTGAAAATTGGCTTAAATTCCCTAAAGCCATCACCTTCAAGCACATTAGGCACACTACTAATAAGGTAGCTGATCGACTTGCTAACAAAGAAGTTGATCAGCATCTTCCCTTCTTCGCAGGTCCTCTGAATAGTTCTGATTATGTTCAACTCATTCAAGACTTCACTCTCATGGTGCACCAGAATCTACAGCCCCCGGATGCAGGTGATTGAATGCATTGGTACGTGGTTGAGATTTTGGGTCAGCGTGTGGATCCTCCTTCTCGCCACCTGACCTCACACGAAACTCCTCATTAATATGCCCCCCTTATTCGTAGAGTGGCATTAATGCTTCACAGAAGCCTATACCACCCCGCATCCATAATGAACATGGCCTCCTCTGGAAGTTTCACTCATGCTACGCCTCCTTTGCGTTCTAGCTGCTCCTCTGCTATTGCAGAGCCGAGCACTCGAACAAGCACTGGGAGACGCTGCTCCATCGTGTGCGGTATCGATTTAGCTCCTGGCCTTCATTTTTCACAGAGCTCCCTCTACAACCCATGGCTCAGCTCGCCCACCGTGAATTCGCCAGCTCTACATGAAATCCCTCCTCTAATCTATGCTCCCTCCATCGTCGACTCCCTCTCAATCCCCTATCATTCTGCTAGTTTCCACCGTCATTTCGCTCAGGGAAAAATGACGTGCCTTCGACAATTAATGAGATGTCGGAGAGGTAGCAGTCATGGTCATCTCTCTCGCCAGCCCTCCACTTCCACTTCTGACTCTTCGTCTCCCTCTTCTGATAACTTCACCAGTCATTATCCTGACACTAGAAGTGGACGTGGGCGTGGGCGTGGGTGTGGGTCTTCTCATTTTGACATGGGAGCGTCCGTTATTTCTACCTCTCCAATTATTATCCCCGTGCATCTCCAGACTTCCCAGATTCTCTTCCCCTGCTCTGTGAACCGGCCTACCATCGTAGCCACCATTACCATCGAACTTAAGGAGGAGCCCCCTGACTCAGAAGTTGAGCAAATTAGTGCTGGGTTGGAGAAAAGGGTTGGAAACCAGCATTGCACTCTACAAGGTGATGGCTTGAAGAGAAAAGATCCACAAGGTGTTGACTGCAGTGAATCTCAGGACATTGACCATGAAAACAACTTGGAAGACATCAAGCGAGGTAGCTCCAGTGTCAAAGATAGTAGGCGAAGGAAGAGGACTTTTCTGCCTACAGCAGTCGAAATTTTGAGGAACCCCCCTCAATCTATCATGGTATCTAATCTGGTTGGTACTTGTAGTTTTTTTCCTCACAGACTTTGGCCTGGGTACACTTCTAAGCTCTCCATCACTACTTATTTTTTGTTTCAGCTTTTTTTTACTCTATTCCAAGGCCGGTTTCCCCTGTGTGGGCGGCAAGTTGTAGTCTGTTTAGAACGGGTTAACAAGATAGTTTTTGTTTGTCTAGAAGGTCTGGTAAAATTTTTGAAGTATTTTTGCAGTGTTACAATGCCGCAAACATGGGCAAGCTCCGCTGAGGCAGGTGCCTCTCTGTAACTCTTTTTTTTATTATAATATATTAGTGAAATTCAAAGAAAAGAAAAAAAAAACATGTTTCAAATAAGCTATTAATTCACATATGTTTAATTTTCTACACAAACCGACACTAAAGGAAACGAATGTCGTTCTAACCAAAAAAAATTACATAGAATGTGCGAATGAATATTAATTGGTCCTTATCTCATTTAAGGTGGTGTTGGAGGTTAATGAAAGGGGGATTTTTTTTATAGAAATATGAGGGATATAGTGCAATGAACATATAGACATAATTTCCACTTACAATATAGAAATCAATCCAATGATTGTAAGAACGAAGTTATATTAAAACTAGAGGAACCATTTCCATAGTAATGTTCAATGAGACCTATCAAACTTGTAATATAAAAAACATACAATAACAACAAAAAAATAATTCAAAAAGTAATATTCCTAATGAAAATGCCTTTCTAGAATTATATGTATTTATTACTACAAAACATTCATTTATTAATATCAATTTTGTTATATTTAGTTTTCATATATCAACATAAAAATAGATTATTAAATTTTCAAGAAGATTATGAAAATCCCAAAGGATTAATGAGATGATATCTAGAATATGCTAGTAGGAATGTCCAAAAAACTGTACAAGGAGATGGTCAAAGAATGGACATAATTGCATCGAAAGAGGAGCCATCTTAACAAAAACATGCTTCAAATGTATGTAATCATTGAATTTTTATATTAGGTACATATAAAAAAATAAATTATCATTAAATATTAATTTTCAAGTATTTTATTGCAGAAAAGAAAACAAAATGGAGCTCATTCAACATATAAAACAAGATGACAAGGACGAAAAGCGTTGATATCAAACTTTGTGAGTAATTGTTAATATTTCCTCATAGAAACTTAAGATTTTATTTTTTATATTATAATTTGTTTTACAAAACCCATCCCTTAATGTCTTCAAATAGATGCTCACATACAAAGAAGAGTCATCAGAAGAATTGATTGACATTGGCTTAAATATGGGTTATGAGTATATGTTGGCATATCAAAAATTAGTTGTGGAATTCATAAGTATCTATGTTGTTTTAGTTCTATGAGTTTATAATTAATAGAACAAAAAAAAAAAATCCTTATATTAAGTCTATGTTTTATTATACCTATGTTTTATTATGGGGTATAAAACTTGCAGGAAACAAAGTATGGAACTACGCCAACAATAGAGTTGTTAAAAGAAGGCATGAGATTTGGTTTTGAAAGAATGTGTATAATTTAAAACTCAATTCTTGCTATTGTACATTTCTTTTCAATTTACATTAATGTATATGATTTATTTAAATTTTAATTATTCTCACCAATGTAGATACACTCATTACATTGTTTTTATGTTTGTAGATGGAACTTGAAGAAGAAAGAAACAATTGATGCAAGCAGCAAAACATTCGTTGAACTAACCCAAGTGAGGGAAGTAGCTCGAGTTACAACAATTCCAACAAAGAATGATGATATATTTCAATATTAATGCAAGACATTGTGTTTTTTGAAATAATTGTCTCTGAAAATCATAAATTATTTTTAATGTAATGGACATAGTGTCCAAACTAAAAGACAAGCGGTTACCAATAGCTATACCATTTTGTATGAAAAAGATACTCTTATTCATATATAATAAAAGATAATTTAATTTATTATATTATTTTATCCAATGTCATTGTGAAATGTTACAACACTGACTAAATATTTGGATTATTAAATATTATAATGAAGAGATGCGAAATTTGATGATATAAAAAATTAATCCAAACCTCATATAAAAATGCACTAATAAAAATTTAATTTATATGAATATTCTTAAAATATATATGTTTATTTTTCGATGAATGATGGATTTAAAAAATCACAATAGTTTCACTATCACAAGTCGATGTTTCTAAAAAAGATAAAATGGATATTGGGACATCGTATATTAATGTGCACCGCTTTGAATACGAGTTTTCAGCAATGATATTTATAATAATAAAAAATGATATCCCATACAAAATCTTTTTGTGTCTATAAAATAAATACGCATCGGTGCATTAAATTACATAAAAGCACCAATACGACAAGATTGTGTACATGGTCTGGTGCCTTTTATGAAAATTACAGCATCGGAGCATTCACAAAAAAAATAAGCACCGAGGCGTTATACTTTTCAAGCACTGATATTGTTTTCATTTAACACCCCGGTGCATTGTATCATAGATTGTATGTCTTGTTGCATTTTAGTTCTTAAAGCACTGGTGATTTCATAGAACCAATGCCCCGATGCTCTAAAATATTATTACCAACCCTGTTGGATTATTCAAATTAAAAACTTTGGTTCTTTTATATTAGTAGCACATCAATGCTTTTATACAAGTGATAAGCATGAGTGTTGTAAATTTAATAAAAGCACTAGGTTTGCAAGATTTTTTTTTCCTACCCTAGTGTTGTTCTTGAAAAGTAATGCCTGGGGTATTTGTTGAAGACATAAGTACTGGGGCAGTATACTTTTCAGGAACCTATGATGTTTGCATTCAACACCCCGATGCATGGTATCATATATTGATTGATATGGTGTGTTTTTATTATTAAAGCACTGGTGATTTTAAAAGATAACAAACCAGTGCTCCAAACATTTATTTCCATCCCTAGTGTGTTTATTTAAATTTGGATCATCGGTGATTTTACAATTGTAGCACGACATTGTTATTTTTCCAGTAAGCACGCCGCTAAAAACACATCCAATAAAATCTCTGGAGGTGTAGATTTTTTTAATTATGATGAATTTCTGTTATCAGCTCCACTAAAAAATCCACTTTCGTAAATGGAAGTTGTAGCAAAGTTTTTTTTGATATTTTTTGAAAAATTTATAACACTAAAAACCTTTTTTATAACCTCGCTAGAAGTTACTTCCCCTTTTTTTATTCCAACCGATATTGGAAAAGAGAGAACGATAGTAAGTTCTCAAGAATTGAGAAAGGTGCAATAGCTAGATAGGAGCAATGATTTCTCAAGATGCTCCAAAGGAGGGAACCAAGAGAAACACCAATATCCAAATGAAGGTGATGTGTTTGAGTATCAAGTGAGGTGAGGCTTGTTACAAGGCTAGGTTACAACTCACAATGAGCATGGAGAAGCTCATACAAGAGAAGAAGAAGGTGACTGTTTTTGGTCATACTAAAGGTTTGTGTGAAAGCCATAACATAAGAGAGAAATATTCCAAGAGAAATGACATGAGGAGGCTAAGTGATGAATTTGAAAAGGAGATGAATAAGTTGAAATAATTGATTAATCTACTAATGAAGCTACTATAATAGAGGGAGAGGAAGAGGAGAATGGTTATATTATATGTCAAACATAAGGATTTTAAAAATAAATCCCTAAAATTTATAGAGTTTGGTAAAATAAGGTTAAGGAATTTAATAAAAGCTTGGATGAAGGAGCACAACTCAAATCAATTGATCCTAAGGAAGGTGCAACTCATTATTGTGAACCCGAAGAAGGATCAATCCTTGAAGGTAAGGAGATGGGACTTGTGGAAGGTACAACTGTTACACCATTTTTTGGTCATCTAACCTATTATCATTAGATGGACCCAAGTACACCATGTAGGGCTATTAGTTATGCGTAGCTAAAGTGGTATTTTTTCGTACACTTCGACAAAGGATTCATACTAACAACAACGAAGAAATATATTATAGAAAATGTTTTCCTCTAAATAATAGAACATGGAAAAATCCTTGGAGAAGAGAATGATGATGATGAGGACTATGTGAAGAGTCGAAATAAGTAGGGAGAGCTATTGATGAAAGATGATGCTATAAATCTTTAGATTTTTTAAAATAACAATTTATGTGTGGATGTGGGTTTTTCCACTGAGATAAATGGAGGAGGAAATATGGGACCAGTTGAATATCATGAAGTAGGGTAGCCATCATGAGTTGTCATAAAGGATGAAGGGGTTGTAAAATTTTATATAAAAAGAAATAATG
Source organism: Pinus albicaulis (assembly GCA_034641835.2). Taxonomy (NCBI): domain Eukaryota; kingdom Viridiplantae; phylum Streptophyta; class Pinopsida; order Pinales; family Pinaceae; genus Pinus; species Pinus albicaulis. Next base: position 503,473,740 of record CM076582.1, read on the forward strand.
GAGAAGTGGTTAATATTCGTGACCAACAGACAAAGGGAAGGCATGGGGAACCATTGTCACTTATATTTCAAAAGCATGGACATGTTACTCAAAAGGACAAATACAATAAGAATTCAACTATAAGAACTGAATCCTGGCAGAAAAAATGTGAAATCACCTGCAATAAAGAGGAATGAAAACATTCAAATATTTCGTTGTCACAATATGAAGAGGATTTAAAATATTAACAGACTAGTTGGACAATCCTAGGAATAGGGAAGACTTCCTAGAAAATACTAGCAGGAAATATTCGAAGAAAGAAGCTGTATATTTCAAGGTAATGTCTTTACCTACAAGAAATAAATTTTTACGGAGTAATTACAACAGTGCATTTGTGGGTAAAGATCTAAGGAAATTTGTTTGTAAGGACGAGGAAAATTCCAGAAAGGATTTTCAGAAGTGTCAGGCCAGGATTAACTATGCGAATGAATTGTTGTACTTGCACTACGATAGAACATAGATATATACAAGGAGAGGGAGACTATTGGGTTTCATCTCTCATTATTTATTTGCCTTCTAGCTTCCTTTATTTCTCTAGTTATAATATTTACATATGAATTCATAATCCCAAATATTAGGTGTCAAAATTCCCCCCTTTAATCTGAAGGGATGTTGGTGAGTGCAAGTATCATTCTGAATCTTTCAAAATTTTCCCTTCCAAGTGCTTTGGTGAAGATTTTTGCAATCTACTCATTTCTGGAACAATTTCATAGGTGGATTTTTTTGGCCTCAACATGATGTAGAATTAGATGGTATTTTGTATTGATGTGATTCATTCGATCATGGAACTTTGGGTTATTGGACAAATTTATTGCATAATTCAATTAAAAGAGGAGTTGAATGTACTTTTTTCTCCTGCAAATCTTCTAGAATTTTCCTGAGCCACATAATTTCCCTTGTTGCTTCTGTTGTTGCAACATATTCTGCCTCAATTGTGGAATCTGCTAGAAATTATTGTTTGTGTGACCTCTAGGAGTCATCTCTTGATCTGAGACTCCTAACATAGCCTGATTTAGATACCCAATTTATTTATCTCCATCGAAATCTGAATCAGAGTATCCAATCAAGCCAAAGTCTCCCACCTGTGCATACTTGAATCCAAATTCTTAAGTTCCCTTCAATTACTTTAGAACACTTTTTTCAACAAACCAATTAAACTCACAAGGATTTTGCGTAAACCTGGAGTTCCAACAAAAAGTGAAATTTTTGGTCTAGTAGTAGTCAGGTAGTTGACACTTCCTATGAGTTGTCTATACTTAGTTGCATCCTCAAATTCTTTTACTTAAATCGATGTAAGCTTTAATTTCTATTCCATTGAAGTATCCAAAGATTTCACTCATCCATGCCAAAACTATTTAAAATACCTTCAATGTACTTATTCTAAGGGAGGAATATAAAATCCAGATGTTGAATTACTGCAATACCAAATTAGTAGTGAACATATCCCAAATTTTTCATTTAAAAACCTTTCCTCAGTTCCCTCTTTATGGATGCAATGTAGTTCTCATTGTTCCTTGTCATCAAAATATCATATACAGACACCACAATATACACAACTTTTTTTCCAACTTTATTTACAAACAAAGTTGCATCATTATGATCACAATGTTTGAAAATCCGTTTAAGCATATTCTCAATCAATTTATCATACCAGGCTCCTAGTTTCTGCTTGAGGCCATATACGGATTTTACAAGATTACATGCTTTGTGTTGTTGGCCCTTCAAAAAAAATCCTTATGGTTGGGACATAAAACATTCTCTTTCAAATATGCATTCAAGGCAGTAGTTTTTACATCCACTTGATGGAATTTCCAGCCATGCTAAGTTTCCAAGGAAATGAATGTCTGAGTGGTAGCCCTTCTTGGTTTGGGGGCAACGGTTTTCTCATAATCTAACCCTTCCTTCCATGCAAAACATTTTTCCACAAGCCTAGATTTAGGCTTGTCAAGTGAGCCATCTGACTTATACTTGTTCTTGAAGACCCACTTGTAGCCTATTATTTTGGTTACCAATGGAGGATCAACCAGCTTCCAAGTGCCATTTTTTATCAAAGAACCACATTCTTTCGGCATCGTTTTTTTCCATTCATCATGAGACGTGACTTCTTTGAAGGAATTTCATTCAAAATATGTAAACAAATTCAGTTCAAAATCATAAAAAACATCCATATCAATACGTCATCAAGGTTTTCTACATCACCTCCATTTTGTCTGGTTGAGCTTCTTGTTCTTGTATTTTGAACCTCATTGATACAAACACTTTAAATTGTCTTTGTCAGCCATTTTGGAGGATATTTCTGACATGGCCTTGACTACTCAATTGATTAAGATGGGGATGGATCAATATTAAGTTTCTTGATTTTTTCAATCACATCACTCAAATTTTCATTAGTAGTTGAAGCTTATGGAAAGGGGGAGAGTGATTCAAAAGAAGATCCCACATAATGATCCAGTATAGGGATCCCCCCTCCAAGATTTGGATTCTCATTATCAAACTATTGAAAATAATTTTCACATCTGAATCTATCCAAACGATAAAGTTGTCTTTCAACAACATTGTTAGTCTTAGAATTTTCAAGAAATATCACATCTATAGATATTATAGACTTATCAGTGCACTTCATCATACAGACTATATGCTTTGGAGGAATTTGAGTACCCAAAGAAGATACATTTGAGACTCCTTTCAACAAATTTTTTTCTCTGTTCCTTAGGTATCAAGGAATAACAGGTGGAACCAAAAATCCTGAGATGCTTCACTGAAGGAATGTGGCCATACAAAATTTCATAGGGATTCTTGTTTTTTATAGCATGAGATGGACACCTACTCTTTATATACACAACACATAGAGTTGCATCATCCCAAAACGCCAACTTAAAATTCTTGAAAAACACCATCAAATGTAGCATATTTAAAATTGTCATGTTCATTCTTTCAGATACTCTATTCTATTAGGGATTATAAGGCATGTTTTATTGTTGTTTGATCCCATTATGGCAAATTTACTTTTCAAATTAATTTAAGTTATATTCTTTTCCATTATCAATATGAATAAAGCCAATATGAGATTGTGCATATTATCAATCCATGCATGAAAATTATTGAACATTTCAAAATCTTCAAATTTGTTTTCTAATAAAAAAACCCAACACATTCTGGTGTATTCATCAATAAAGGTCATCATATATTTATTACCATTTGCAGAAGGAACACACATTGGGCCACATAAATCAGAATGAATGAGTTAAATTTTTCTATGTGCTCTGGAATGAGAATCATGAAAAGGCAGTTTTGTGTGCTTTCCTAAGATACAATTATCACATTTCTTAAGTATCCTAGGAATAGTAGGTAAGCTAGTAAAACCATTTTTCTTTAGCAAACAAATTTTTTCATAGTCCAAGTGTCCAAATATAGCATTCCATAAAAGACTTGATGGAAGTGTATCTTCATCATAGTGAGAACTATATGAAAAGTTTTGTGCATGAGCAGAGGTTCCTTGCAGCTTCAGAAGTATTTCTTATTCTATCCCAGTCATGACAAGTGAGTGATATGATACTTTTCTGACCTCAAACTTGCCATCAAATATATGGATGGAGTGTTCTTTTTGGAAGATGTGGACCAAAGACAACAATTTTCTCCTCAACTCCAAGAGGTATAGAAAATCATGTAGAGTAAAGTCTAGAAGTCCAAGAATTTTGATCCTGATGGTTAGAATCATTGATGGCTTTATTTTTGAGTTGTCTGCAAAGTATACCACTCCATCAACATTATCAATGAATTCTTAAAATAAATCTCTTCTTAAATTCATGTGGCAATTTACCCATGAATCAAGTAAGCAATAAAGCATCTTTCCATGAAGAAATTGAAGCAATGAATAAGTCTTTAGTTTCTCCAATTTTTCATTGTGCCACAACATAATGAGCAGGCTCAGGTGCTTTTCCCTTGCCTTTACTGGGTGTTTTACATTTTTCTTCATTTCTTTCCTACTCAATTATGTCACAAGGAAGCTTAAATGTGGAAGCATCATGGCCATATTTATTGTGTCATTGAAATGAATATTGGACCTTTCTATTTGGAAATTTATACCACCCCTACCTCTAAAATTCTTCCTTCCTCTTCCTCTTCGGCCACTTGTTCCTCTAGAAGAATCTTGTACATGATTCTTCTCTTTCTATTCAAGGCATGCAACTTCTTTAGAAGAGTGAGGCATTTTCTTCTTCCCAAAACCCTTATTTCTTTCAACAAAATTCTTCTCAAGGGAGTCAAAGTAAATCTCGTTAAGTTTTCCACTTATTTGCAATGACTCAAGGTAATGTCAATAAGTGATATATATTTCCTTGACATAATTTATGAGAGAAACATCTATTTCAAAATCATTGGCCTTTATTTCATGCATAATTGATCTTATTTATGATGCTAAGGAAAGAGGGTCATCATTTTTCACCTCAATATTGAACGACTTAATCATGAATTGAACAGCTTCAATTTTAGAATGTGAGTCATATAGCTTCTTCAACTTATTTAATGCTTCAAAAGCCTTTGAAAATGGTGAAATATGATGACTCGCCTCTTCATTTACTGATGCTACAATAAAGGCATAGGCCTTGTTCTTTTTTCCCTAAATTGGAAGCTGCTTATTTGAAGTACGCTTTTCAAGTGGATTGTCTCTTTCTCCTTCAAAAATTCCTTTCCAAAGTTCATTGAAAATGAGGGCATGTTTTACCTTCATAGACCACTCATGGTTGTTCTCTTTTCCAGTGAGAACTACTCCCACAATAGAGATTGAAGAGTGTATTATGTACCCAAAAAATCTTGACTCAAAGGTAAAAAAAATATGGTCCAACTCTCACTACTACTCACACCATATATTAAACATCTCCATAATATATTTATAATATATGTAATTCATAATGGGAGAACTCAATGTACGACTTTAACATAAAAGAATTTTGTATAGTATATGATCATTATAATTGACTAAATGTACTCACTTTCCATATCTTACCCATTATATTTGCATACCATATAACCCACTTTCATATTTCATGTGCACCATATAACCCTTCATAAATGGTTACCTCCTTCATAGATGTATTAACATATGTTGACTACCCATAATATAACCATACTTCCTCCTTTAAAAAATCAACTTCATATACACTTTATAAAAAAAACATACACCACATTTTATACCATATGTTCCATGGGAGCACATTTGACCCAACGCACTTGAAAGAAACATACACGGTTAACATACAACATTCAATTTTTTTTAATAAACATGGCATGAGAATTCAGCTTATATGTAACATTGACCAACACAACATAATTTTTACCATCATCTCAATGTTAGGCAATGTTTAGTCCTTCACCTCATTCAATATTCCAAGGCACAACAGTATGTAGATTTCAGACTAGTGTTCACCATGGTAGGAGTTTCAACCAACTTCAATAAAACAACCAAATATCATAAATCCACTTTCAATACCCACTTAACAATTCATCTTTCGATGGAAACAATCAGTCCACAAAAAATCAAACCTGATTTGTTATATGAATGTCCTTCAGGAACATGTGTATCCTTCCATCGTGTCTTTGTTTGTCAAATCATCACCAGGAAGAAAAAATTAATAAAAACATGGCAATGACTCAGTATCGTGAAGAGAAAGAATAATCTCCCTCTTTCATAGTCGGTTACAGTCATTTTAATGCATACTTTAAAGGCGTCACTTAAGACTCACAAACTAACATACCGTTAGGAGTTACATAGTACAAAATAAAAAAGGGACCTTTTGCTCACAGTGGAATTTAAATGTATCTCCAAGGGATTTGAATGCAAAAAATCCTATAGAGAATATGGTAAAGAAAAAAAGGTTAGAATATGGAAGAAAACTGATAGGAGTTACGACACAAAAAAATAATTTGGCAGTTGAATCTGATACGATGTCAAGCCAGGAGTAACTCCGTGAATGAATTGTTTTATTTTCATTAATAGAGACGATAGATATATAAAAGGAGAGAGAGACTATTGGTTTTCATCTCCCAATGTCTCTTCGTTTTCCAACTTCCTATATTTCTCTATTTACAATATTTACATAGTATTCCCTAATCCCAAATATTAGGTGTCAACAAGAAGCATGAGTACAGAAAAATAGATCTATCTTTTAAAATCCAGAGAAGTGAGTCTTGCCATTAAAAAGTAGGAACCACATCTACAAAAAGAATGGAGTTGGTTTATGCAAGTAGTCATACATATAATGGAGATGACGGAGGTGTTCTTTTTAAAAGCATAAATAAAGGACATAAGAAATTTCTATTATGATGGAAGGTGAAGCACCATTGTTTCATAAATAAAACCAAGATACACAATGGGTAAATACTATTATAGGAGCACAATTGGAAATAATAGTTTGTGAAGAGAACATAGAAAATTTGGGTGATGAAGATGAAGACAAAAGGAAGAATTCAAATGAAATTCTCATAAAATTTAAAGAATAAATAAAATTGTTGGAGAGGTTGATTACAGTCTGAGAAGATAAATGTTGAACAATGACTAGCATGGGAGGGGTTCTTATTGCATCCAGGGAAATGAAGGAGAATATTTGTTTTCAAATTTATTATATGCTTAGAGGCACTAGAGAAAAGGAATGTGAAGTTGTAATTGACAAAATAAGAGGAGGAGGGACAAGTTTTTCCCATAGAAATGAAAAAATATTTCATTTCCAATAGAAGGATACAAATTGTGAAATTTTTTTGGAGGAAAATCAAGAGGTTGTAAAAAGTAAACAAAGTGATCAATCAGAATTTAATAAGCGGGTAATTGGTTGTAAATGATGTGAAGAGGATAAGTTCCATTCACTTATAAGGAATCTAAGGATAAATAAATCAAGTGTAAATGATTGTGGAAATGAAGTAAGAATAATAGCCATGGAAATTCGGTCAATGCAATTGAGAATTGTTTGTAGCATATTGAAGAAAAATGATAATTTCGACACTAAAATTGAACAAATAAGGAGGTTGGTGGAAAATAAACCTAACAAGAAGTACTACTGGGAGAAGAAAATAATCAATGGCATGGTCCAACTGAATGCACAAGTATACATCAAAAAATTACTAGGAGTTGCAAAATAAAGTAGGGAATTATGGACATTCACAAATGACAATAGAAGAATCAATGAAGTGGTGTCAAAGAGTGGATGATCAACTACAACATAGTGTTTTGGATCCTGGCAAGTGACAAAAAACAAAAACTATGGAGCATGACAGTAGAGCAAGCAATCAAAAACAACACTTTGGGTTCGTGGAAGACATAGCACATTCAAACAGGAGGTAAAATATTTTCCACCTGGGGAGTTTGATGTAGGAGCATCAATCTCCAGCCAATGTATTTTTCTTAGAATGATAGAGGTATTTTAATTTATGGAAAATATATGTATTTCCTCATTAGAAATTAGAAATATTTATTTTAGGAGCTAAGTGTCCCAATTCGGATTGTAGGTTGTTTGATGAGGCGGTAAATTTTTCAAATGGGCCTATATAATGGTAACAAGTATTTAATTAGTTGTGCGTCAGTTTTAAATTTTAGGGATAGGTGTCCCATACGATTTTCCCATTGGGATATTTTTTAGTTGTCCTATTACGTATAGAGATAAGAGACTCAGGAGGTAGAAGGATCTTGTTGAGACAAAGTATTCAGGAAGAGAGCCCATACATTCCTTTGTAAATATTTTCTCATGTTAATAAAATGAAGATGTTTTTTATGGTGCTTTTGTTCTCTAATTGAATTGTCATTCCATGTGGTTTTTTCTGAATGTATGTGTTAAAAATTTGTTAGGAGTTTTGTGTGGAATTAATTTAGGAGGAATTAATCATGAGAGACAGTCAAAGCACTAATAGAAGTAGGAGGTTGTGAGAATATTCAGTTGATAGTGGTGATAGAATTCTTTGTAATGGTTTTGTTTTGAGTAGTAATAGCTTAGTTCTTGTTTTCTTTTATGTTTGGTTTGGTGGGCACAAGATCCAAGTTGATATTGGTGGCCACCTGCATATTCCACTTGGGGCTCCACCATCATTTCTTTCATTTTTTCAATTTCCTTAATTGTAGCACAGTTTACTATTTTTAGCATTTTTTGGGGTCTTGAACTTCCGGAGCCATTTTGAGGCCCTAAACAACGTTTTTTGAAAAAATTATGAGAAACATGGAAGATCCTTCGATGTTTATCACATAAAAAGTTATATTCGTTGTATAGATATTTATAACAAGGTATTGTGCACATCAAATGGAGATCGTATGCCAAAGTTACATCCCCGAGAAGATTGATGTACCAATTTACCCAAACTGGACCCATAGTTTTGGTGCTTCATATCCTAGGGTTAGATTTTTGGATGTTTAGGGTTTTCCACTATTTCTAAATAATAAATAGGCCCTAGAGCCTCATTGTAACACAATTTAGAAGCCTGGAGGCACCACATCTCTTCTCAGAGATAAGCTACCAGCACCCTAGCTAGTTTATTTCCATTTTGTATGTAAACAAATTTCAGTTTCTTGTTATTAATGAAATGAAGTGTTATTTCCACTGCATCTTTATATTTCAGGTTATATGTGTATTCTGTTATGTTCTTACATAAATCCTGATAAGAGGTATCAGAGCCGTCTTCTCTTTCTCGATCCTTCTTTTCATGTCCCCAATGAGATCGGGGTATAAGGATTTAGTGCTCGATCTGGTTGAATCTTTGCAAGATTAGTCTCGCAAACCCTGACGACCTCCCATAGGGGATGGAAAAGAAGATGAGGGAGCAGGAGATCCTATCAAAATACTACTTGAGGAGGGCCTTGAAAAACAAAGAAATGTGATGTTGTATAACTTTGCCCAGATCCTTCAGTGACTGCCCACCAATGGCGCATATGCATCCAACAGCCACTCTGGAGGCAAAACTCATTTTAAGGTACAAGTAAACTTTGACATTCCTATATTTGAGTGCCAAATAGATGCAAATGCCATAGATAGATGTTTGAGTCTATTAGAAGGATATTTCTCGGTTCATGACTTTTCCGACCGAGAGAAGATTATTTTTTCACTCCTAAAAGCTACCCCCCATGTCAAGGACTGGTGGAAAACCTACTATGAGAAAAAGGAAGAGGGGGAACCCTCTTTGTTCTCGGTCGTACCCACTTGGAACTCTTTCCGAGATGCCATCAAGGAATAATATTATCTTGTGGGGAGTTGTGAGTACAAGTACATACAGTGGACTACGTTGCGGCAACAAAGGGATCAAGATGTGCATGAGCTGATGAATCTTTTCCATACCCTGCGCATAAAGTTGGGTATCAAAGATTCGAAGAAAAATTTGGTGTTGAAGTACTGCAGTTGTCTACACATATACATTTAGGAGGAAATGGAGTTCCTCAACATCTCCTCACTTGGTACGGCATACCGGTATGCTAACAATATTGAGCAGAAATTCAAATAGAAGAAGCGATACTTTGGATCTGCGAATCAAAAGAAAGGGAAAGGTGCCCCCAAAATGCACAACAAAGAAAAAATCCAAGGCATGGTAGCCCAAGACAACTACCAAAGCCAAAATCAAAGAACAACACCGCAAAGATGAAGAAGGACAGAGGAAAGTGGTGTGAGTTCCATAAGAGATCCACTCACAACACAAGTGAGTGTCGGGCCAAGTAGTCACTAGTGGTTGAGATGAGGGCTTTTAAATGATATGCATGCTTTGACTCTGAATTAAAACCCGACAAGGGGAATGACAAAAGGGAGCAGATTATTGATGCAGATCCCAACACCACCGTTGCCACCATGAAGATCCAGAAAGAGGAACCGAAATATCTAGAGGAGGACGAGCATCTCTTCCACTCCCACATGTGGGTAAAAGGTTCCCCACTACAGTTCATTATCAACAGTGGGAGCCGAAAGAACCTCATTTTAGTAGAGGTCGTGAGGTGATTGGGCTTACCGACCACAACACACCCACAACCGTACACCATCGAGTGGCTTTACCAAGGATGGGATCTCCGCATCAACTAGCAGTGTCGCCTTCCCTACACCATCAAGCCCTTCATGGATGAGGTATTATGTGACATTTCTCCTCTTGATATTTGTGATGTATTATTATGCTAGCCATACTTGTGGAAGCGACATGTTGTGCATGAGTCTCGACGTCGCCCTGTTATTATTACTTTGGGCAATAAGTTGTACCAGAGGTACCACTGCCTACCGCTATCTCTTTGATAACCACAAAATAATGCAGTAATCTCATTTCCAAAATCGGGAATTTTTTTTCCTGATAATCTACCCTCAGGGAAAGAATAATATTGTGGCCACAACTTCCAAACATGGCTCCTTTGCATGACAACAACAGATGGACAAAGTCATGGAGGATTATAGGGACATCTTCACCTCACCCACAGGGGTGACTCTACATTATCAGGTCAAGCACCCCATTGATCTGACCTCGAGTGCGTCGCTGCCTAATGGACCGATCTAATGGTGCTCTGTTATGGAGAATGATGAAATCAAGAGGCTGATTCAGGAGCTACTACAGAAAGGACATATCTGGTCGATTTGATTGCCCAGTGGGAGCCCAGTCGTGTTGGTACAGAAGAACAATGGGACTTGGAGACTTTGTATTGACTATCGGGCACTGAAAAAGATCACTTTCCAGAATACGTACCTGATCCCATGGATTGACGACCTTCTAGACCAACTCAAAGGGGTGAAATATTTCAGCAATATCGACTTGAAGTTTAGGTATCACTAGGTACCAATGAACCCTCCAATGTGTGGAAGATTTCCTTCAAAGCCAAGGAGGGCATTTTTGAATGGCTGGTCATGCCTTTCGAGTTGATTAATACTCCTCCAACCTTCATGAGGCTAATGGATGAAATCTTGTTGCCATTCACCATCTCATTTGTAGTAGTGTACTTGGATGAGATCCTAATCTTCAGTCAGACCTAGGAAGACCACCTCCAACACATCTGACAGGTCCTCCAAACATTGTGGCAACACAAGTTCTGTGTCAATATGGAGAAGTGATATTTTGGCATGACCCAGGTTCAATATCTAGGATACATTATTGATGAACTGGGGGTGCATGTGGATCCAACCAAGATCCAAGTCATTCAGGATTGGCCAACCCTCACCGCTTGAACAGAGCTTCGCATCTTTCTAGGTCTTGTGAATTTCTACCATAGGTTTGTGTTGGGATTCTCTCATATCACTTGGCTCTTGAGTCAAGTCACCAAGGGAGGAGAGAGAAAAATTATTTTGGTCAGAATCTCAATAGAACGTGTTCGTAGAATTGAAACATCGTTTCTTCTCTGCCCCATTGCTCACATTATCGGACTTGCAACAACCATTTGAGATCGAGGCAGATGCCTCTGACTATGCTATTGGGGCAGTTCTTACTCAGTAGGGGCATATAGTGGCATATCACAGTGAGACACTGTTTGACACAGTCCGCAAGTATCCTAAAATGGAACATTATAGTGGAATATTTTTATTTGTTTAATAAAATGGGTAAGGAGACCCCTTAACCCCTTTTAATGGAAAATTACACTCCTTGTGTGAAAGGATAAATAATGAAGCAGCTGAAATAAACACCTAATGGTGTGAACATGATGAGTATCACCTTGATTTGACCATATTTGACCAAGTCAACAGCGCTGCCTTAGAGAGGTGGCTTGCATTAGAAGTCAATGCAGCTTTTGGAGGGAAAGCATTCAAAAGTGAATGGAAACCCTAATTGTGGGGCCTATGGTGAAAGAGAGTTCATTTGCTTTATAAGAAAGAAGGAGCAGCTCATTTTGATGGATTCTTTGATTCAAAAATTTGGTAGTGAGGCTAAGGAATTGCACATCCGGGTTGTTTAGCAGGATTGCAGTGCTCTTGAGCACTGGGGGTGCTCTCGGGAGGGGATCCCCCACCTCTTACTCATGGGAGGAGAATATTTGAGTTGTATTTCCTCATTCCATCATTTGGCCAAGCTCACTGCTTCATTTGTAGCATTATTTCTGTAGCAGAATGGTGTTGTGTTGCTGGGGTAGCATCAGAGGAACTCATAGAGTCTTTCCTTGCTTGCTTTTTCAGTTAAGGAGTGATATTTTCATTGGAGGAGTTGTAGTGAGGGCTCTTAGACCATATTTCAGATCTGTGGCATGAGGCAACTCATTCACCAACTCCCACTGCATAGTCACTTGGAAATACTGCGTTATTCCATGAGGGCAGTGTTGAGGGAGATTCTTGTGCTCATCAGGAGGAGTGCTTTTGAGTGAAAGGGGATCAACCCATTTTCCATTGAAGGTATTATCAGAGGAGGGCATCAGCATTCCAGATCAGCCATAGCCTCATGTACATTGGTTTCAGTTGCAATGACATTTTTTTTTTCACTCCATATTTTATCCGGCATTTCTGGCAGTCTCCCTGAGATTGGCTAGAAATCCCATATTGAGCCCATTTTCCTCTCTTGGGCCATTTTCTTGTATCTTTGAACTACATTATCATTTTTTATGTATTCAGCAGCTACATCTCTAATAGAGACTACGCAGTCAGTGCTTTGTGACATTTTGTGCAGCAACAACATCTCATGTATTTCATGGTCCATTCATTGGAGATTGGTTCTAAGAGCTTGAGGGCCTTGTTCCTCATGATATTTCTATACATTATTGCTGATATATCAATATAATTTTGGCTGTATAATTTACCCTCTCATGATACATTCAGATTTTCAGAGTTCCAAATTGATGTTTTGCATATTGTTTTAAGCTCTCTCATTGAGCATTGTTTTAGAGATCTAGTTTGGGGATATTTGTATAACCCATCTAGAATCATTTATTTAAGCTCATTTTCTGCACGGAAGCTATATTATAAGTGTTCTAGGGCATCCCACTGTTGGTTAGCCTTATTTATGTAGTAGCTTCCTTATACAGCGTCCTCAAGGACCCTGTGGTAGAAATTCCTGAGGTGGAATATTGCATATCCATAAGCAGAGTCTATGAAGGGCTAGCTAGCCTCAGGATTTCCCCCTTATTTGGAAGGAGTCATATCCTGTATATTCCCCAATAGTAAATCTCTGAAATGGACTTGCAGTTTCACACTGAAGAAGGAAAAATGGAATATCTTAGGATATTCCCGATGGAGCAGGAAATCCCTCATTTGGGACATTACAGTGGTATCAGAGCATGATCTTTGGCTCATCCTGTGCCCAAGGTCTATTGCCATCAGCGGGAGGAGCTTCTCTCCAATGAGAGGAGATTGACAGAGGAAACAAGGAAAGAGGAATGAAGGAAGAGGAGGTTTCGCTTCTTCTTTTCCAGACCATTGAGGAGATTATTGAAGATCTTGAGGAAAGGGAAATTTGGAGAAATTTTCGGAGAAGGGTTTTTTGATGAGACAAATCCTAGCTATTTCATGAAGGGTGTGAGCATTCAGCCACACATGCATATCCACAACGCAGTCCTTTGTTCACTTGCATTGCAAATGAGTGGAGGAAGAAATGAGGCCATGGGAGGAGCAGCACTGCAACTCAAGGTATGGCACATGATTGTTGGTTTGAGGGTTTCATTTTTCATTGTCATGCAAATGAAAAAACATGTGATGCATTCACTAAGGGTTTGATGGAGAAGCCTTGGTGAAACTCATTGTGTCATAAACATAAACACTTTGCATACACTGGAAAGAACCAACAGCGTTGTCACATTAGGAGAAGATCCATCACCACATGGAGGTGAAAGGGGAGCCATTGCTTCCATTAGGGGAGTCATCGTGTCTTTGCAAGGAGTTCCAAATATTTTTTCATGTGGGTATCAAGACATAATTCCAGAGCCCTATGTAGCATTTTGCTGGGGATTGTGAGATGGAAGGGGAAGAGAAGGATCAGCATGGAGGGATGATAGGCATTCACCCATATCCATTTCAGAAAATTTCTACACAAGGGAAAGAGGCAGCACTGCATAGAAGGGAGAAGGACAAATCAGTCCACTCATACATGTAGTCTATCTCAGATCTTGATGTCTCACTTTTGGAGGCTTTCCACTTGGGAGGTCACATGATCTAGAGATGATGAGAGGCATCATGCTATTTGGTTCACCACTCTTGGATTTCGAAGGGGTGGAGACACTGGAGGGATCCAACACAGCATATAGGGTTTGGGGTAAACTCAAGGAGGAGAGATACACTCTCTCATTTTCAGTATCACCCCTCTTCATCAGCTTTACTGTGCTGATAGAGTTTGCTACGTGGATGGAGGGTAGCATCTTCATGATGTGGGATGGCTGCTCCATGGATTTAGTGAGAGAGAGATTACATCCTTGGGGAAGGACTCTTTCATGCTTTGGATTATATGGAGGCCACTCATGCTTACATTGCCCAGGATCAGAGATTCTTTGGAGGTGATAGTCTCTCATGGGAGGATTATTTTTAGAGATCATCATTTCTATTTGAGCATGAGTAGTTTCATGATGGCATGGTAGCAACATTGGAGGATGGATTTGGCATGAGGGGATGTCAAGGGAGCAGGAAGCAGCGTGATGGAGCACCCTATTGTAGAACACCAACACTGTCTATGGGGAGGATTGATTTTGGATGGAGGACTCAACTTTTGGTTTAGTATTCCCAAGATCCCGATGCATGCATGATTCTTGGTGACCAGGAGGGAGATGAATGATACAGAGTTTATGATATGGTCATCTAACACTATGGCATATTCTTCTTGGCTAGGGCTTCTAGTCTTAAGGAGAAATTATTGCATGCAATACATAGGGACTTCCTAGCTATGCACTTGGATGCATACTTTGATTGGCTAAAGGAGTTCACTTGGAGGGCATTCATCATGGCACCTATCAGCATTGGAAGAGATGCATAGCCCACTTGATTATGGTGGAAAGAACCTCACAGCCACTTCCCTACTCATTGAAGGTAGAGGGAAATTTTCAGTTGGGCCATTTCAAGCTCAAGAGCTCAAGTACAAATTGGAGAAGGTATAATCTCACATTATATATTGTAATTTCCTTCCTTGTTTGAGCAGCATGATGAGTCAAGAAGAGTTGATTTCTTCTTGCATAATGTACAAGGATGTGTTTGTAGAATTTTGTAGCAGAAGAATGGACCATTCTTATGGTGGTTTGTGGAGGGAGCCACATGCTCTTTGGTGTGCACCATTGGAACCAATTTATGTTTTCATGTTCCTATCTTTTGAGATGAGTGTGGCAGCAAACAAGTTGTTGGGAAAAGCACTTGTTATGTATGTTTTTGATGAAGAGAAGAGGCTCACTGTGTTGCTCCCATGAGAGGAGTAGTGACCCACTCTCTAGCTGTCTTATGGAAACTTGTTTACATTGTATTATGCTACCTTGTATTATTGATGCTTATTTATTCACAGGGAGCATCATTTGGAGAGTAACTTATATGTTGGCACAACCCATTGGGAGCACTATTCTCCCCATTACACATGTTCTATATTGTAGGAGATACCATTTGGCAAACCATGATTTCCATGCTATTACTTTTCTCTTCTGGTGGGGCAAACCACTTGGAGAATTTGGAGAGGCATTTCATGGCTGACTATTTTGATGGGGTAGCTTGGGCCACTCTTGGAGGCCATACCATTTCATCCAAAGGATAGAAGTAGCCCCACATGTACTACAGAGGGAGAGAGGAGCTTATTAGGATGAAGCAACAAAACTCTCCATTTAGGCCCATTACATTACACAAAACTGAGGGCAAGGTTTTCATTTGGATGATAGCATGGTCGAGGAGATCATCAGTGGGATTATATTTTCCCATGCATGTCATCACTCCTACCTTGAGGGGGCCATAGTTCAACAGGAGGATTTCCACCTACAACTTCCATCTTTCAGGGTGTACACCATTCTAGTTTTCATACTTGGGAGAAGGCATTGGAGGACAGTTTATTTGCAGCATATCTCAAACAGTGGTGGAGATTGTTGATGAGGAGGCCATAAGAGAGCAAGGGGGAGAAATTTTTTTCTCTCTATACAGTTGCTTGGGGACAAGCAACATGTTGGAGGGGAGGACTGTAATGTTCCCAATTTTAGCCTCAAGCTAAAATGGAGCATTATAGTGGCATATTTTTATTTTGTTTAATAAAATGGGTAAGGAGACCCCTTAACCCCTTTTAATGGAAAATAACACTCCTTGTGTGAAAGGAGAAATAATGAAGCAGTTGAAATAAACAACTAATGGTGTGAACATGATGAGGATCACGTTGAGTTGGCCATCTTTGACCAAGTCAACAGCGCTGCCTTAGAGAGGTGGCTTGCATTAGAAGACAACGCAGCTTTTGGAGGGAAAGCATTCAAAAGTGAATGGAAACCCTAATTGTGGGGCCTATGGTGAGAGAGAGTTCATTTGCATTATAAGAAAGAAGGAGCGGCTGATTTTGATGGATTCTTTGATTCAAAAACTTCATAGTGAGGCCAAGCACTTGCACATCCGGGCTATTTAGCAGGATTGCAATGCTCTTGAGCACTGGGGGTGCTCCCGGCAGGGGATCCCCCACCTCTTCCTCATGGGAGGAGAGGATTTGAGCTGCATTTCCTCATTCTGACATTTGGACAAGCTCAATCCTTCACTTGCAGCGTTATTTCTATAGCAGAATGGTGCTGTGTTGTTGGGGTAGCAGCAGAGGAACTCATAGAGTCTTTCCTTGCTTGCTTTTTCAGTTGAGGAGTGATCTCTTCATTGGAGGAGTTGTAGTGAGGGCTCTTGGACCATATTTCAGATCTGTGGCATGAGGCAACTCATTCACCAACTCCCACTGCACAGTCACTTGGAAATACTGCGTTATTCCATGAGGGCAGTGTTGAGGGAGATTCTTGTGCTCATCAGGAGGAGTGCTTTTGAGTGAAAGGGGATCAACCCCTTTTCCATTGAAGGTATTATCAGAGGAGAGCATCAGCATTCCAGATCATCCATAGCCTCATGTACATTGGTTTCAGTTGCAATGACATTTTTTTTGTCACTCCATATTTTATCCGGCATTTCTGGCAGTCTCCCTGAGATTGGCTAGAAATCCCATATTGAGCCCATTTTCCTCTCTTGGGCCATTTTCTTGTATCTTTCAACTACATTATCATTTTGTATGTATTCAACAGCTACATCTCTCATAGAGACTACGCAGTCAGTGCTCTGTGAAATTTTGTGCAGCAACAACATCTCATGTATTTCATGGTCCATTCATTGGAGATTGGTTCTAAGAGCTTGAGGGCCTTGTTCCTCATGATATTTCTGTACATTATTGCTGATATATCAATATAATGTTAGCTATAGCATTTACCCTCTCATGATACATTCAGATTTGCAAAGCTCCATATTGATGTTTTTCATATTGCTGTAAGCTCTCTCATTGAGCATTGTTTTAGAGATCTAGTATGGGGAGATTTGTATAACCAATCTAGAATCATTTCTTTAAGCTCATTTTCTGCAGGGAAGTTATATTAGAAGTGTTATAGGGAATCCCATCGTTGGTTAGCCTTATTTATGCAGTAGCTTCCTTATACAGCAGCCTCAAGGACCCTGTGGTAGAAATTCCCAAGGTGGAATATTGCATATCCATAGGCAGAGTCTGTGAAGGGCCAACTAGCCTCAGGATCTCTCCCTTCTTTGGAAGGAGTCATATCCTGTAAATTCCCCAACAGTCAATCTCTGAAATAGACTTGCAGTGCCTCACTGGAGAAGGAATAATGGAATATCTTAAGATATTCCCGATGGAGTAGGAAATCCCTCATTTGTCACATTACACAATGGAAGCATTACATTTTGGGGAAGGAAACAGTCATCCACACAAACCACCAACCCCTGCAGTTCATACAGACACAAGGGAAGTTACAGAATGATCGCCACCAAAAGTGGTCCACATATTTGCAATAGTTTCATTTGAACATCAAGTAGAAGAAGGGCAACACCAATAATGTTGCGGACTCCCTTAGCCGACCATAGATCATGGCACTAACCACCATTATCAACTCTTATGGGCACAAGACTTCTGATTGGCCGCTTCTCTACAAGAGCGATCCAGAATTCGACCACACATACAAGATGCTCTTTGATGGTACACAAGTTCCAAATTTTCACCTCCAGGATGCACTGCTATGTCACTTGGGACACATTTTTGTGAATCCTTCAAGCGAGCGTGCCAAGATGATTTGGGAAGCGCACTATAGTCGAGTTTTCGGGCATTTCGGCATCGAGAAAATAGTCGAAGTACTGCAAAAGCATTTCTACTGGCTGAATCTTCGACAAGATGTCGGGAAGTACATTAGATCTTGCACTGCTTGCGCCATTGCCAAACCGAACATCAAGAAGCAAAGCCTTTACACTTCGCTACCTACCCCTAGTCTACCTTGCGAATCCATATCCATGGATTACATGTTGGGCCTTCCTTCTATTAAGCATGGAAACAACAGTGCTTTTGTGGTCATTGACAAATTCTCGAAGATGGCCATTATGGCGGCATGCAAGAAGAATATCACAGCAGAAGTCACTATTAAACTCTTCTTTGGAAGAGTGTGGGTGAACTTTGGGATCCTACAGTTTATCATCTCAGATCAAGAGAGTAGGTTCCTCAACACATTTTGGTTCAACCTCTAGTCA
This sequence comes from Pinus albicaulis, assembly GCA_034641835.2. Taxonomy (NCBI): domain Eukaryota; kingdom Viridiplantae; phylum Streptophyta; class Pinopsida; order Pinales; family Pinaceae; genus Pinus; species Pinus albicaulis. Next base: position 503,492,399 of record CM076582.1, read on the forward strand.
ATGCTGGACACCAAGCTCACCAAGTCCACATCTTTCCATCCCCCTAACTGATGGTTAGACACAGGTCGTCAACATGGTGATCGTACACATTTTGCGCATGTACAATTCAAAGCATCCACACACATTGGATGAGAGCCTTCCCTATGTAAAACACAGTTATAACCGAGCTCTCCATAGCTCCGCTAGCCATAATCCCTTTCAAGTGGGCTTGGGATTTCAGCAACTATATCCCATTAACGTAGCGTTGTCATTTGCAGCTACTCAAGCTGATTCGGCTCATGTCCAGTCTAAAGCTAACAAAGTAAACAACTTCATTGAGCGCATTCACCACATCCACCAACAGGTTCATGAAATATTAGACAGAGCCAATGCTAAGTACAAGCAATGACATGATCAACATTAGGTGCCAAACAACTTCCAGGTGGGCGACAATGTTTCGCTACATTTGTAGAAGGAGTGCCTCACTGGACCCCACCGCAAGCTTCACCCACTCTGATATGGGCCATACACCATCACTAAGGTTGTAGTGGTGAATGCCTTCGAGCTCAGTATCCCACCATTCCTTGGTCTGCACCCAGTATTCAATGTGGCCCGCCTTCGACCCTACTTCCCACCTCTATTAGACACCTCCAACATTGTAGAACAAATCACACCAATAGATTTAAACCAATATTTTATGGAACAGGCCAACATGGATTGTATCATGGACATGCAAATCAAGAACACTCGCCAACAGAAGATCCAGTCGTATCAGGCTGTCAAAGCTAGCCAACTCTTGCACCAAGGCAAGTGGTTCACCAGGGACCAAGTTCAGCAGAAGTTTCTTCATCTCATGGAGGAAGTCAACACAATGGGGACCATTTCTTCCTAAGGGGCAAGGAATGATCCAAATGGATATTGGTGGCAACCCGCCTATTCCACTTGGGGCCACATCATTGTTTCTTTCAGTTTTTCAATTTCCTTAATTGTAACACAGTTTACTATTTTTAGTAGTTTTACGGGTCGCTAGTCCACTAGTAGTTTGGTAGTCAAGCTTAAATCCTAGTCAATAGGAGAATGGTGACTCGGACCTTAGGTCGAGTCCCACTAATTTGCGAGAAATTTTCATAATGGGATTTTGCATTCGAGAACTTGCGACCAATATGTCCATCTTGGAGATTGTGTAAGCTTTGGGAGTTGTGCATTGGTCGCTCACCTTAAGGTCTTTGTTTTAGTTATTTTTTTGAGAAAACTAAAAGAGGGCCGAAACGGAGATTTTCCGCTCATATAAATTGCAAGGAGCCAAGAAATGCCCAGAGGTACTTTCATTCATTTAATCTTCTTTTGTGTTTAAAATTTCAAGAAGAAAAGACCACGTTGTTGCTACGTCAAAGGCCTATTCCTATTTAGACATGTTGTGTAACACTTTTTCATAGTAATAATATGTCAAAGGTTAACATTTATGTTAAAAGCAGTTATAGTCTTTGTATTCTTTTAGTTAAGTTAATTAATTAAAAGAACATGTTGTATTAATAAATGTCATATGAAATCAGTTATATTTTTTTGGGTACAAATATTAATAATCCATAATGCCTTCATAGTCAAAAATCATATGACATGTTTTTTTTAAATATATAGGTCTAATTTTTATAATAATTTTTTATTAAATTAATAATTTGAAATAAATAATCATTTAATTAATTTAATAATATAATTAACTTATAAATTTTTAATTTTAATAATATGAGATTTATTATGGAAAAAATGTTTTTTCTTTTAATTACCACGGATATAATGTATATGGCTACTTTAATATTTAACCATTGGGAAAAAATAAAAATTATTTAAATTTAAACCATAATCCGTTTGTGAGACTTGGGTTAAAATAAAGTGATTAGAACAGCTTATTAAAGTAACTTCAATTAGAACGGATTGTATTCCAATGTTAATGACCCTCCATATCTTTATATCTGCCGTTCCGTTCATATGTCAAAAGTGTAATTGTATTCCAATGTTAATGTCAATTAACGAGGGTGTATATGGATTCATTATCAAATATAACTTTGATTGATCCATAATTCAATTTTTTGTCAGTTATATTTACTCGCCTTTTCAGCGCCTGTCCTTTAGTTTACACGTCAAGGTGCGTCACTCAGGAAATCACGCAACTCGTATATGTTTTACGAGCAGCGTATATGGGTTCTAATTCATATTGCTTAAAACGACGGGCTGAAATAAACGGATTCATATACACTATACACTACATCTATGATTATAGATGCAATGCGCTGAATCTATGACTCCACGGTCAATATCACTCTATTCACAGCTTTTTTTAACATTATATCCAATTCACACTAAAGTCAAGTAGGGTTAACAATGTTTCAGCTTGCCACATGACATCAACTGAATAAATAAAGCACGACTTATGGTCAATGTGCCCTATGTACTTTGCTTTAAGGTGTTTGTCCAAGACGCACGCTTATATTATGCACTCAGCTACGGCTTTTCCTCAAGATTTGCAAGATGAGCGCCATATTTTCTGAATTGCCTTTGCCTCTGGGACTGTGGTGTATCGTGCACTCTTTGTTTTCACATTCCCGCGCCACCGGTTACAAAGAAAAAGACCGTACGGTGGATCGTTTGTCAATGGGTGACCCTATTTACATTCCCGCTGCTCCTTGATATGCGGAGTGATTTCTACTCTTTCTCGTCAATCCTTGATATGCGGAGTTTACTCAGTAAAGTTTCTATAAATTCTCCCTTCCCCTCCTTCCCCTGCATAATTGTAAGCAAAGGAGCAATCCATTCGAGACTGTGTGTGTTGTAGTTTTTTCAGAAATGGTGCTGGGGAGTGAAGCTTGCGTGTCTTCTTTGCTAGCATTCATTTTAGGTTTACTATGGATGACAATGGCGAGGCCAGTAGAAGCATCTCAGTTGAATAATATTGCACATTATGCATATTATGGCCAACGTGCCTCCTCTCAGTCTCAGAACTATAAAGATGCTCTGACCAAATCCATTCTCTTCTTCGAAGGTCAGAGATCTGGCAAGCTCCCTTCCAACCAGCGGATGAGATGGCGGGGAGATTCTGCCCTTTCCGATGGATCCGCACAAAACGTATATTCAGTCATCCCTTCACCTGCACACAGTGAACAGTTTTCTAATCTCCATTCAGTAATGTCATAACGGTAACGAGTAGGCCATGAGCTGTATTGTATGGTCTCCCGCGTTTAACATTTCAGTTCATGTCAACTTGCATTACAGGTGGATTTGACGGGAGGATATTACGACGCAGGAGACAATGTGAAGTTCGGCTTTCCAATGGCTTTCACCACTACCATGTTGTCATGGAGCGTTTTGGAATACGGAGAGTACATGGGAGATGACCTCGACCATGCAAAAACTGCCATCCGTTGGGCCACAGATTACCTACTTAAAGCCGCTGCACACCCCGGTGCTCTTTACGTGCAGGTAATGCAGCTATTATTCTTATGACTTTTCAAACATACAATTCATGGAACCCGCAGCAGTGCTAATAATCTGTTGTACATATTGCCAGACAATGCAGAATCATCAATATACATACATATTGACACACAGTGCAGAATGTACTAATCGGTCGGTCTGTTGGTTGATGAATTGTGATTGTAAGTACAGGTAGCCGATCCGACCATGGATCACAAGTGCTGGGAGAGGCCCGAAGACATGGATACACCTCGCAATATCTATAAAATAGATGCTGAACATCCAGGCTCTGACGTTGCCGCAGAAACTGCTGCAGCTCTTGCAGCTGCGTCCATGGTATTCAGCACAACGGACCCTACTTATTCTCAGCGCCTTCTTCAAACTGCAACGCAGGTATACTATCAACAATTCAAAGATCTCATATCTTCATATTTTCATTAACCTCACTGACTTTCTCGTTTTCTGAGGCAAGGTCTTCGATTTCGCTGATAAACACAGAGGCTCTTACAGCGACTCTCTCCAGTCGGAAGTTTGCCCGTTCTATTGCTCATACTCGGGATATCATGTGAGTGCTCCCTCTATCTATCTATCTGTCAAAATTAAGCTTTTCATTAATACATATAAGTAATAGAGAATAATCTGATTCTCGTGACATCGTACTTTTTGGTTGCAGGACGAATTACTGTGGGGAGCTGCATGGTTGCAAAGAGCCTCAGGGAGTGTATCATATCTCACCTACATTCAATCAAATGGCCAGACGTTTGGTGCGGACGACAACGTCAATTTATTCAGCTGGGACGAAAAGCATGCAGGAACCAGAGTTCTTTTGGCTAAGGTTAAATTATGCACCAACTCTTTATTACATTGGATTAAGCACGCATCATACTTGCCCTCTATATGTCCGAAAATCATCAATATTATGTCTGTTTGTCCAATCTCATTGTTGACCCCAATGGTTGTTTTCATTGTGTAGGAAGTTCTGACAGAAAATGGCAAGTCCCTTGACGAATACAAGGGCCATGCTGACAACTTCATTTGCTCTCTCTTGCCCGGAACACCATCTTCTCAGGCGCAGTACACACCAGGTCCAGTCTCAATGACAACTAACAGTACTACCTTAGAGTATCCACCTTTTAAATTTCATAGTGTTATGTAGCCCCGGCTGAGAGTACTGGATTTGTTCGGTCTGGACAGATGAAATAGTTTAAACTAAACTATGTCAATTGAGTTTTTGCACGCAGGGGGACTGCTTTTCGACATGAGTGATAGTAATTTGCAATATGTGACGTCCACAACTTTCCTGCTCTTTACTTATGCAAAATACTTGAGCAATGCCAACCAAGTGGTGAGATGCGGGAACATCATAGCAACTCCAACCCAAATACGCACTCTTGCAAAAAGACAGGTGCGATCATTGTTTATGGCACCTACCGCTTGTTATTAGGCGTACTTTTGAACCATATCTTATAAATTATATTTCTTAACAGGTGGACTACATATTGGGAAACAACCCTCTGGGAATGTCATATATGGTGGGCTATGGGGCCAAGTTTCCACAGCGCATACATCACAGGGGATCGTCACTGCCTTCGATATACAGCCATCCCCAAAGGATTTCCTGCAACGATGGTTTCCAGTCTTTGTATAGCAACGGTCCCAACCCAAACATTCTGGTTGGCGCTGTCGTTGGAGGCCCCGACAATAATGATCGCTTCTCTGATGAACGCAATGACTATGCGCACTCTGAACCCACCACTTATATCAATGCTCCTTTCGTTGGCTCCCTCGCTTATTTGGCACACTTCGGATCTTCCTTTTAGTAGCTTCTGCACATATAAAATTTGTCCTATGTTTTCAATTTGGTATGTTGTAATATTCTTTTTCTTAATCCAGTGAAAGTGGATAGAATCAATCCATGGTACTTACCATGGTATTGACCCATGGTATTTCCTGTTGGTATTGACCCATCAAACCTATAAAAGGGGAGAGAAGCTAGGCATTTAGAGCATTCTGGATTATCTATCTTATTGTGTTTGGGTTGAGAACCTGGCCTGACCAGTTCTAGCATTGATCCCGGGACGAAAACCCCGCAGTGATGTTTATGTGGTGGATCCATCCAGGATTCACAAGTGGGCTTCAATTTCTTATATTTGTCATTGTCAAGCAGCTGTGCATGCCATTTGTAGGATTTTATGGTCTAGACATGTATTTTACTTCCAGTGAATAATAATATAAATAAATGGTTGCATTTCTTGTGTTCTGATTCTTGATGAAATATTATATTAAATGAGAACACTAAGATGTTTTAGATCTATCAAAATTTTTATTGTTTGGAATCTTACAGTGATATCAGAACTGTGCATCCTGCCAGCAGCCTGAGAGTTTTATGCAAGAAACTTAGGTGAAATTTAATTTTCACCCTAGCCAGCATTTCTCACTTCGGTGATATTTATCACCCTAGTTGGTTTTTTATTTTTCAGTAAATTATTTTATTGGGAGACATAAGTGAAGGGAAAATCATTTATAAGTCTGTGGGTTAAATTTGTGAAAATATTTGAACGCATGATTGACAAAATCATTCATAGCTTGTATATAGCCTCTTATGAATAAATGTACCCATAATATTTATTCATGTGTATGGAATATTATAAATGTACCCATGATATTTATTCATGTATATGGAAGATTCATATCTTTCTTGCAAATATGATCATTGTTGAAAGGATGGAAAGTTATTACTAGAGAGGGATCATTCCCAGGTTTATCATTAGCTAAGTATTGAGATCCATTGATGTCAATGTCGTCATTTTATTTTTGGAAACGCCACAGGAATCAACATAATGATATATCAGTCGATTCTCTGGGCTACAATACTTCTATGGATCAAAGATGACAACAACATACAAATCAGAAGCAAGAGCAAAGAAACAGACATTTCTCTCGAAAGGTCCATGTTATCCTTCATCAGTCAAAAGATATCCGGGAAGAAGATGTAACAAGCAAGTGTCTCTTCGAACTTAGATCCAAATTACTGGGTACAAAGTCAAAATATGTTCTCCTACAGCTAGACACATTAAATATGTCTTTGAGCTTGATAGAAAAATCAAAATGGGAAGGGTCAAGTTGGGCCTTGAAGCCATCCATGCTTGCTTTGATACAACCTAGGTTCTTAGAGCATTCTTGTGAAAATGTTAGACTCATTGTCGCTTCTCGTCTTAGTAAAATCATAGCCTTAACAGCACCGCTATTGCCCTACAATGATGACATCATGAGGAGGACTTTTTGCGTAATGGTAGAAGCACTCCAAGAGTTGGACAACACCACCATTCTTACTTTTTTCCAAAAGCTCACAATTTTGGAACGCATGGCGAAATTCAGATTTGATATACTTATGCTGGATCTAGAGTGTCATGACTTAATCCTTCAGATGCTCCAATACTTCTACACTGGAATTACAACATCTCATCCAAACTTCATCAAAACAGACATGCAAAAGATCATGTCTCCGATCCTAAGAGAAGATAGGGCTATCTGTGAACAATTGAGATCCAAATTGTTGGCCATTTGGAGGAAGGAGCTAATTTCATCACCTACTGCTTATGAACTAGCTGAGGGGTTGATCAAATAGAGCATCAAACTGCTTAGAAAGAATTTAACCAAGGAGGGACTAACAAAGATTTGTGGAGATAGAAAGAATGAACTAAGGAGGAAAGGCTTATGCTTTGTATGCAAGGGAGTTTGGGCACTTGACCATTCATGCCTAGATAATAAGGAGGTGACAAGGATAGAAAAATTAGAGACTTCTTCAGATCATGAGGAATATTTTGTAGATGGTTCTATTGATCTTCAGGATGGTGAGCAACATCATGACATTATTCAGGGGGGCTTGCAAGACGAAAAACATTTGGAAGTGCATGAGGAAATTCTACCTAATGCCATTCATGAGGTTGATTCCTATACAATGGAGTTCATAGATCCCCAGGAGAATATTCATGAAGAATATGAACAATCAAGTATAGATAAAATTCCACCAATGCATCTATGTTTGACAGTTGAAAGGGATGAACATATTGTCTCCACAGATGAAGAAGACTTGGGAGATTTGAGTGAGGATTCAGCCATAGTGAACTAGCATGATGAGTATGATCACAAGGAGCAACATGACAAACATAATGTGAAAAATGGACCATTCCTAGAGAGTTGGTCAAAGGCTCAAGTTGAAGATGTGGTCTTTGGGCATCGGGTGCAAACAGATACAGAGACAGTCAACACCGCATTAGAATTGCCAGTAGAAGACTTTCGAGAAAGGATCAAGCATTTCAAGATAGATCTTATGTTGTTGAAGTAGAAATTCTGGACAGTCCGAGACATTGCCTTACAGGAGAACATAAAAATTGAGGAACTCATATGGGTATGTGCCGAATCAAAGACCAAGTTGTCTAGTGTGGAAGAACGACTCAAATCCCTCATAAGGCAGCAAGAGGAGTACGATTGGGAGTTCCAGAGCAGCCCTCTACAGGAGTACATAGATAAGTCTTCCAACACTACCAACAACCCATCTTTATACATTGGGAAGAGAAGGGAATAGTTCTCCAACTGCATCATGTTCGGTAACCAAGTAGAGAAGCATGAATTGAGCATCGAACAACATCAACATAGTAGATTTGTAGATATTCAACTCTCCCCAAGTATGGATTGGCGAGAGATTATGAGTTGGTATTCTATCGATAGGTTGATTCTTTGGAGGATACTCACAGCCGAGGGAATATTGCAGCTTGGGCCCTTTGGTGCGAACAGTGATGGAGGGCTAAAATGGTACCATAACCCACAGGTCCCAGGATTTAAGTGGCATTGGGATCCGGGAGTATCCATTGGGGAAATGATTGTTTGGGATCTAGGTAAATCTATTGAGGGGAGGGTTGGTCGGAGGATTGTTTGGGATCCAGGTATTCGAGGATCCATTCAGGACCATTCAACATGGAGGGTACATTGGATTATATGGGATCCTAGTATCAATGTAAAAATGCTTCTGTTGTGGATAGAAGTGGATCGCTTGAGGACAAGAAATCTTTGGGCGAGAGGATTTGTAATATTCCCTTTCTTAATCCAGTCAAACTGGATAGAATTGATCCATGGTATTTCTTGTTGGTATTGACCCATCAAGCCTATAAAAGGGGAGAGAAGCTAAGCATTTAGAGCATTCTGGATTATCTATCTTATTGTGTTTGGGTTGAGAACCTGGCCTGGCCAGTTCTAGCATTGATCACAGGGTTTCGGGACGAAAACCCCGTGGTGATATTTATGTGGTGGATCCATCCAGGATTCACAAGTGGGCTTCAATTTCCTATATTTGTCATTTTCAAGCAGCTGTGCATTCCATTTGTAGGATTTTATGGTCTGGGCATGTATTTTACTTCCAGTGAATAATAATATAAATAAATGGCTGCATTTCTTGTGCTTTGGTTCTTGATGAAATATTATATTAAATGAGAACACTAAGATGTTTTAGATCTATCAAAATTTTTATTGTTTGGAATCTTACATATGTACATTTGGCGGGATGAATGTGATGATCTCTATCATTATCTTCACCTACTAGTCGTAGTAAAAAATGGGTTAACCTACAAGCCGTTGGATCCAATCTACAGTCTGTCAGTTTCATGTCGTGTCACACTTATATTTGCAGTGATATGTGCAAAGTTTCTATGAACTTACGTATAAATTGTATCCACATGGTGGACATTTCAGTATTTCTTTTCAGATTCAAAACAGGTCTCAAGCAATGCTAAACATGCATGATCTTTTAAAAATAAAAGACAAAAAATTTCCTTTCTATGAACGATCATCGTTGCCATTCCACTCACCCTAAAGCCATTGGATAAAATAGACTGTAAATTTCCTAAAATCAACTTGACATTCATACAAGGTTATTTCACTCTCTCTTCTGTGCTATGTGGAAAGAATTTGTAAATCCTAATAGGAGTTTCAATTAATGTCTCATTTATATCGTTAAAGTAATATTTTTTTTTAATTCATAACAAAATTTACAATTAACCTTTTTAAGAAATTGAATTTAGCTTTCAAATTCCACGTTAAAAATCAAATTAAATCTAATTGAAAAAAAATCATTTTATAACCACTCCTATTTTGACTTCTTATAATCCATTTTTAAATTTATATTTATATATAATTTTAATTTTTAAAAAAATGCCTTTTGTATTTTTATTTATCAATAACCAATTTTGATTTCAAGGTTTTCAATATATTTATTTGTATTTGTAAGTTTTACACAATAAAAATTATATTTTTAAAATAATATGATATAAAAATGGAAAATTTTATTTTTAAAATAATATAATATAAAAATGGAAAATGATATTAGATAAAACATATTATAATATTAAAATAAAAATAATAAATAAAACTTATTATATATAATAATATATTTTTCTTAATATTTCTTTCCTTTCCCATTAATTATAAAAAATAAAATTTATTATAAATATTTATTTTCATATATATTTGTTAATTTTATATAATAAAAATTATAGTATTTAAACAAATTTCAAACCATATTATTAATATCATTAGTTTTAACTTTCTTGTAAATTCTAACATTAACTAACTAAAAAAATATCTTAAATATTTGAATGGTAATTTACTTAGTTTTCACATGATTTTTTTTAGCAATGGCATGAAGGTTGCATTTAAATATTTTTAAAAATAAATGAAATAAAATTTATTCAGTTTTTATGTGAATTTTTTTAGCAATGGCACAAAGGTTGCATTCAAATATTTGTAAAAATAATTGAGACAAAATTCTGTTATATATTTCATTCAAAGTGTTTGCAAAAATAATTCAATAAAAATATAGATTTATAATTACATTGAAGGTGTTTCTATGATCGGTTTTATTTGGGAAGATTCACCCAATCACATGGGTTGTTTTTTTTCCTTTTTCCAACAATATTTGACCACGTGGCATAGGAAAATGATTAAACTTTCGAGTTCTCCATTGGCTCAACTGTGCACTTGACCACCTCTGACTCTAGTGCTTCGAAGGCAAACTTCATGCCTCCTTTGCATGGAAAGGAATCACACCTCTTGAAGGTTTGAACCACCACCTTTTAGTAGTAGGATCTGTGCATGTCCTAGAACACGACTCTCACCAAATTCCCCTTAAAAAACAGTCCCATCAAGAGGGGATCAATGAGAAGTAGCACATTGTTATTATTTCCATTTGAGTCGAAAATCCCATGCATATAAATTTGTTCAAGCTGACCTAATACCATGTGGGTTCAATGGAAGTGCTTGTAATTGTATGTATTTTTCTAGTCTCTATTAATTCCACCTTGAAAAACAACTCCACTAGATAAGAAAGAACTAGGGAGAAACGAAAGAAAATAAAGTTCCAAAAAGGGAAATGTAGAGATTTGTGCAAACTTTTTCTAAGAAAATCGTCAAGGAATGCATTATATAGCCATATAGTCCGCGAAGGAATAAGTGAGTTATTGGGTGCTTACACGTGGGATATGGACTGTTGATCCTGTGGTTTATGTCTGTGGTTGATTGATGAATTTAGATTGGCTTTTTTTGTAGCATGTCCCTCTTTGCACCTCTTGAAAATCATCCCTCTTCTCTAATTCTAACTCCTCTCTCGTTGTTCCTATTCCTCTTTCTCCAACACTGGATTGTATCGAAGGAACCGATAATGATGTCTTTATAAATTGTGAAAACATCTTCCTTAGTCCCAACAATAGGATAATTCTTCTCATTAGTATTTCTATCCAAGATTCCTATCCTTCAATTCTATTTGAAACAAATAATCGCGACAGTAGACAAAGTGAACATTGATGACCCACCCCACGTGTTAGATTTTAATTGGACATAGGAAGAGGAAAATGAGGCTCTGCAGTTGGTTGCGATGAACAGTCTCTACCCATCCCAACAATATTTCTCTAAGGCATGGAGTCCTCAAAGATTTGCATGTGCCTAACTAACTTCTTTGAGTAGCTTTAGATATCTATCAACTACATATTCTTATCAAGAAGAAATTTATCTCCACTCAAAGAAACAACTAATGATGCTTGTATCGGAGAGTTTGGAAAACCATAGGTGCATGCATTTAGTAGTTTGCTTTGTTCATAGCTAGATGATCCTCTCAAATATTCTACTCCTTTGGGGTACATTTGAACCTTTAGGGGCAATTACTAGTTTAATTTAAATTGTAACATATTGTGCCCAAAAGGCATAGAATATATGATGACTAGGTATACAGTTAATGTGAAGATCACTCAAAACTTCATGGGAATAAAGTCCAAACATGTTAAGTGAGGTTGAGTGCAATCCTTGATTATTTTTTACAACTTAATATTTTTTCAAGCCAAAAGTTACCTATGCACTCATCTTAGAAGCCACCCAACTTAGCAAACAAACAAAAATAAAATTAGCATATTTTTTGAAAATTGTTACATTTTAAAATATAACATCATTTTATTATTTAGATAAATGATGATAATTTGTTGACATTATTTATTATTTAGTTAAATGATGATAATTTGTTATGATAAATAATTTTAATTTATTTTTAACACATTTTCTTTTCAGTATTAAGTAGTAACATTCATCATTTTCTATATTTATAATTTATTTGTTTTATAATTTTCATATATAAACTTCATTTTAAGTACTTTATACATTAATGACAATCTTTCACAATAATTGTTTTGCAATGATAATGATATTTAATTTTATAGAGAAAATACTAAAATATCATCCCTATATATATATATATAGAGAGAGAGAGAGAGAGAGAGTCTTGGGGATGTGGTCCAACGGTTAGGTGGGGAGGCTTTGTCTTCACAGTTTTTGTGGTTTAATCCCCAACATGACTATGTATGTGTGAGAGGAAAAAAAATATGTGAAGTCCCACTAACACAACCAGTTGAGGATGGACAAGCCACAGATCAAGATTGGAGGATCACATACCACTTGACAAACATATATCTATATATCCTTTTTATTAGCAACACATGATGATGTGTGTGAAGAGAATGATATGGAAGTTTGTGAAAACAAGGAAGAATGCAGTAAAACCCTGACTCAAGAAGTGATAAGATTATTCTATCAAGAAATCCTGAGTCAAGAAGTGATAAGATTATTCTATCAAGAAATATGGGAAAAAGCCCAAAAAACAGAGCTAAAAAAACATTTTGAAGATGTAATGTTACGGCGGCATTCCATGGTTGAAAGAAAAAGAATTTGGAAACATAAAAAAAAATTAAAATCTCGTGGAAACTTCTTCATCTTTGCATATCTATTTCTGCATTGTCTTTCAGCTAACCAACTAAACCCAAAATGTAGTTGCAATAATAATAAATATCATGAGTAATGACTTTTAGTTCAGGGATTGCAAGCAGCTGGAGTATTCCAAAACAAGAAGGGTCGCCCATGCCTAAGCAAACAAATCATGTTGTTTTTCCCAGATCGTCGACAACAGAATCTGAACACGAAAGTCAATGGTATTTTAACAAGTGGGGACGCCAAGCAGTCTTTGTTAACGAGTTCGTGGCCAACTAACCACATCGGGCAAAACTAAATCTGAGGGTTCTCCCTGATCTCGCGGGTTCACAGGTCCGACGTCACGATTTTTCACCCTAAATCGAGAACGTGAATTCCGACCAATCCCGTGAGTTCACGGGTTGGGCGTGACTAGTCAAGTCAACATCTAAAGTGTGGGAGAAGCACCAGAAACGTACGTTGACTTGGGCATAAATGGTGTCAGACTAGTCGCTGCTGTACAAATAAGTAATTTGGTGTAGTTGATGACATGTGAATGTACGGTAAGCTTTATATGTCATTTAATGTTGTGTGGCATATATTGTCTATTGTTAGATTTAAATAAATTTAAATTTAATGATGAGTAGTATATTCCACATTGCATTAAATAGTGAATAGGCTAGAAAATAAATTCTGACTTAATGTAAGACAAAATACTTTGTTGTAATGTAACACAATTTCAGATCTTATCTTTATATAATGTGACCTTTATATATATATATATATATATATATATATATATATATTTTTTTTTTTCTATCATTTCGCATTATTGAAAGTCTATTCCATCTTTAGTCTTCAAGTCACCATTTAATATAAGAAAGTTAAAATCCTTTACCTTTATTTACCTTAAGATTAACCAAAAATTTAAATTAGTGATTAGATGATAAATTAAAAAATATATTATTATTATTTTATTATGTACCATTTTAATTAATTTGTAAATTGAGATAAAATAGAATATTATTATTTTTAAAATTAGTTATATAATTTTAATAAATAATAATTTAATTATTTAGAACCAATAATATATTTAAATATAAAAATAATAATCTAATTAGTTTTATTTATTGTAATTTGATTAAACTGTGATAGCTTAAAAATAATTATTTAAATTTAAAGGTATCAACTGTATGTATAATTAAACACTTTATAAATTAAAATTAGTAGAAATTATTTTGGTAATAATCACATGCAAAAGAACATGGTCCACGCGTTTCGAACCAACCAGTGTGGTTCATCATCAGGACTATGAGAGAGATCAGATCCAGACATTAAGTATAAATAGATGTAGAAATGGCTCAACTAGCGGTTACAATAACGACTAGTTTGACTTTTTCTTAGGATAACGGCTAGTTTGACTTTTTCTAAGTCAAACTAGTGGTTATCCTAACGGCTAGTTGAGCCATTTCTACATCTATTTATACTTAATGTCTGGATCTGATCTCTCTCATAGTCCTAATGATGAACCACACTGGTTGGTTCGAAACGCGTCGACCACGTTCTTTTGCATGTGATTATTACCGAAAGAATTCCTACTAATTTATATTATGGATCACCGAACCTTAGATTCCAAAAACTTTATAAATTTTCAATTGTTTACAAAATATGAATAAATCATATTCAATTAAATGTTTTTATCTTATGATAAATCAGTTTAATAATAAATCTATTTATATTTTTAATCATAATAAGTGGTACAAATATTTATCAGGTCCATATATATGTTGATTTTGGAATTAATTTTTTAGAATTTTAATTACTTTTTTCTATTTTAATTAAATTAATTAAATAAGTGTCATATGAAATGATTTATGGTTATTTATAGTTTTTTGAGTAAATGTTATTGATAAATCATGATATGGTAACAAAATGTATTTACATTTTAAGAATGTCTATGACAACCTCAAGGTAAATCTCTATGGATAAGAATTTTGTTCATGTATTCTTAAAATGTATATATATATTTAACTTATATAATAATATTTTTACAATTAATATACTACCAATAATAATAGTAATTTAAAATAAAAGTATAATATAGCTAGTTCGAAAATTATGAGATCACTATAATTTTATTCACTTAAAAAATTAAAATTCTCCTAATTAAAATTCTTTAACATTTTACTTACATTTTTATTCCTACAATAAAAATTCTTTTTTCTTTTGTTTTCACACCTATATAATATTTTAACAATAACTTCAACATAAAATAATTATATCTCTTGTTAAAATGAAAACCTGAGAAATTGTGCAACTAAACAATATTTATAAGTTTTATTAAATAATAATAAATAGCCTAAAAAATGGTTCAACTAGACAATATTTATAAGATATATTAAATAAAATAAAAAATATTCATTTAATTATAAATAAAAAATAAACTTATATGGGAGGAAAATTACTATAAAAGTATATAAGAATAATATTATAAATTTTATTGAGATATGGGTTATTACAATTGTATAGCTAATTTTAATAATAATAATAATTTATTTGATTATAGTTTAAAAGTGTATTAAAATTGTATAGTTATCTAATTTATGAAATAGTAAGATTTCTTAAATTTATCATTTAGTAATTGGTTTAAATTTCTGGTTAGTGTTAAAGTAAATAAGGTTAAATGATTTTAACTTTATGAGGAATTTGCTTCTGTGATCCATAAAATGTGTATAAGAAATTTTCGGTAAAAATCACATATAAGAAATTTGTGTCGACGCGTTTCGAACCAGCCAGTGTGGTCCATCATCAAGACAAGATGAGAAATCTGATGAAGAAACCTATTTAAATAGAAAGGGATAGCTCCACCTAGCAGTTGGAAAAATGGCTAGTTTGACTTGAATAAAAGATTTTGTCAAATTTTATTAATATTTATTTATAATTCTCAAATATTCTACTTGATTATAATTTAATATTAATAATCAATCATTTTTAAAAATAAGTTAAAAATATTTTTATTTAATTATATTTGAATATAATTTAATATTAATAATCAATAATTTTTAAAAATAATTAAAAATCATTTTTATATTTAATTATATTTGAATATAATTTAATATTAATAATCAATAATTTTAAAAATAATTTAAAATAATTTTTAACATTGAACCTTAAATTATAAGTTCTTTAAAAAAATAAAAATAAAAAAATAAATAACTTAAATAAAATAAAATAAAATAATAAAAAATAAATACAATAAATAATAAAAAATAAAATAAAATACAATTAATAGAAATAATGATACTAATCATTAAAAAAAGAAAAAAACTAAGAGTTAAGGGCAGGAATCCAACATCTACTAACACTCCACCCATCATCTCTGTTGAGGTTAACAGACCTCTTTTCGATTTCCAAGGCTTCCCTCAACTTTTGGTGGTGGAAATGGTCAATCCTTGCAATAACCTCAGTATCTTCAATACAAATATGATGCTTTGTTTTTTCTGCATGCTCTGCTAAGGCAGAGGACCGAGAGCTACCATGTCTAAGGTTAGCAACATGTTCATGAATTCTTTGATTAATGGATCGACCAGTTTCACCTATGTAAGGTGTCCCACAAGAACATGGAATCATGTAAACACCCTTACTATCCAAAGGGCCAATCGGGTCTTTATCCGACCTAAGAGAACTTCGAATAGTGCGGAGAGGCTTGAATGTTGAAGATACACTATGTTTCCTCAATATCTTAGCAATTCTATCAGTAGTACCTTGGATAAATGGAAGGTGAACTCCAGATAACCGCTCACAGGGATCTTTCTTAACCCTAGGACCTTTTTTAGCTTTTTGAAAAGCTCTAATACATTGAGCCCTACTATAACCATTCTTACAGAAGACATCCAAGAGATGCAATTTTTCACCTTCAAAATGGTGAACATCAGAGATTCTAAAGGTTCTAGTGACTCGGGTACTGAGAACCCCAAGTTTATGAGCAGGGAAATGATGAGAACCAACATGTAAATACTGCTCAGTATGCATCTTATTTCTAAAGACTTGATGAGAGAAGGAACCATCATCATTTCTCGAAAGAAGGACATCAAGAAAGGGTAGGCTACCATCCACTTTGAATTCCATGGTAAACTTAACAAAGTCAGATTGGTCATTAAGATGCTAGAAGAAAAGGTCAAATTTCTCTTTACCATGGGGCCACACCACACAAGTGTCATCAACAAACCTTTTCCAAAGCCTAGGTTGAAAGAGAGAGGAGGAAAGGGCCTTCGATTCAAAGTCTTCCATGAATAGATTAGCAACCACAGGGGAAAGCGGGGAACCCATAGCCACACCACAAGTCTGTTCAAAGAATTCACCCTCAAAACTAAAGAAGGCCGAGTTTAGAAAGATCTCTACGAGATGAGCAATATCCGGATCTGTGATACGAGAGATGACATCAATGGCTTCCTTAATGGGAACGCAAGTATACAATGATACAACATCAAAACTTACAAACCTATCATCAGGATCCAACTTAATGTCTTTCAATTCATTAATAAAGGAACAAGAGTCTTTGACGAATGAGTCGGTGCGACCCACAAGGGGCTTCAGCTTATTGGCTAAAAATTTAGCGAGCAGATAAGTCGGACCACCTATGGTGTTGACATGGGGCGAAGGGGAGCACCATCCTTATGAATCTTAGGAAGGCCATAAATCCTCGGGGTGAGGGGGTTACTTTCAATGAGTTTTTTACTAAGGGAGCTGATAGTGCTACTCAATTTTATCGCCAAAGAAACTGCTTTAAACACTTTTTTAAGGGGATTTTTGTCAAGCTTCTTGTAGCTTCCGCTATTAAGAAGGTGATGTCAGCCATATGGGAAGGAAGGGTATGATGTCAGCCAGAGGAGAGGCGTGGTCTGCAATTATGGTTCCCGCTCAAACTTTCCCTTGATAAATTGAATGTTAGAGGACCTTTTCTGAAATCCCATCTCCCTTGAGAATTGCGGGATACCCATGCCATAAGCGAAGGGGAGGAGGGAAGCGGGGTGAGGTTTAGTTCTCATTGGAACCTTGCACTATCCTCACACTAATCAACACTTTTGTTCCCCCTATAACATGAATTCTTCCCAGCTTTCACTCAATGGTTTCATATCGTTTTCCACTACAATAAATGGTTGATCATATCAATAAATAAACAATTGTGAACTATTATATTTTAGCTAAATCAAATTTGATACATAAAAGGTATATTTTGGTAAATTTTTTGTTAGAATAATGAACAAAAGTATGAGTAAAGCAAATAATATCATACACTTATTAAAATGAGAACAATATTTTACTTACAAGCTTTTACTTATAAGAGTTTTGAGGAAAGGTTTGCATCTCAAGGGATTTGATCCTTTTTGTCGCATGATAGATTTGATGTTAGATGGATCTAGGGTGGTATAGTTATAATGAGGGATAAAACTTGTGCATGCTTCTTAAAATATTAAGGGAAAGATTCAAAATTTGGCATATACCCAAGCTCTTATAGAACCACCATGATTGAGCCATGGCCGAACTTATCACAAAAGGCTTAACGTGAATTACACAACCTAGGTTTTAGGTAGAACCATCATGGCCTCAATCGTGCATTCTTATGCATGTGCGTAAAAGGGCATATATTACCTTATCATAGCCCAAACTCATCTCATTATAGTGTGAGATAGAGCATGGGATGGAATCTTGTATGGAGCCTTACCATTAATACACTCCCTTACCTTAGCTCCAATGATCAAGGATGTAACTGTGATTAATGACCAAGAGTGGATGCCACATAACGAATGGTTGAGATTGAGAGAGAAATATTGACAACTCAAAAGGAACCTAGGATGACATAATCTTAGGGGTTGGATCCTAGATGGTTCAAAGGTCGCACACAAAGCGGTCGCCTAGGATTACATAATCCCGAGAGGAGTCAGCCAAAGAAAGTGTGGTGATTGGAAGAGGTTTAGAGCCGAAGCTCCCCATGGGACAACACATCTCGAGAGACCCTCCCAAAGGGAACCAAAGGAGTGCTTAGAAGATATTACAAGATGATTTAGAGCTTGGAAACATGGCATAAGACTCAACATTTGATGTAGTGGACCAAGCCCTTCAAATTTTTAGAAAGGAAAATCGATGCAAGATGAAGGCCCAAGAACCACTTTTATCTTTGTACCCTGACAACATGGAGGAATAGGGAGAAGAGAGGGGGAACAACTTGACTGGTCCATGAGGATATCATGGAAGACATAGTGGTGTGATGATGTTGAAATAAGACACATGCCATATGTTTCTCGCATTTTCAGGTGGTCAAGTGGGCCAAATATTGGTGGCATGTGTCACCACTTAGGAGGCACCATGTGGCTTTGATAACATAAGAATGACATCATATCGAAAGGCTTACCCTTAATATTTTAACCGTGGTGCATATGTGAAAGAGATGGGTTGACTTAGCATCGAGTTGTCGTGGTAGGAACAAGGTTGCGAGAGTAGTTAAGCGAAGGTATGAGACAGTTGACCAATCAAGAGCATTAAATATACAAGAGGAAAAGAACCACCAAGGAAGATAAGCCTAGATGCCATAGCCCAAGATTACAAGGCAGAGCAAGCATTTAGAAGGAGCAGTATGATGTAAGTATTGGGTTGGAGTGGAAAGCACATGAGCCTGACACATTGACCATTGGTGCAAGGGTGGACCCACCTTACACACCAGCTTGGAAGGTCACCCCTAGAGCAAATGATGAGAGCACAAATGTTAATAGGTCGAGTAATAAATACTGGGAGACAGGAAAGGTTTCCATCAACAAGTGACCCATCAGTTGATGATAGTTAACAACCTATCAATTTGGGTGAATATATATATATATATATATATATATATATATATATATATATATATATATATATATATATATATATATATATATATAATGGTGTCAATAATGCGAGAGATTATGGACATGGAACCCAATACATGAACAGGTCAAAAACTAATGCTCTAACACCAAGTTGAGGCTGAAGGTTAGCTGGGACAACTACATGGGCATGGCAAGTTGATGTCATGGAACCTTCTAGTTTTTCACAAATTCAAATGATCTGGAGGTCATATTGAAGTAAAATTGTATATCAACATAAATGTCTCACCAAGACGAGCAAGGGTGACACTTCTTTTGAGTTTTCAAGAAAAAAAAAATAATTATCCCATCTCTCTAATTGTAAAAGGGAGTTTGGATTAAAAAGTGAACAATTTTCACCAAGGCTAAGGGGGAGTGTTCACACTAACATAAGTTCACCATATTTAGTAATTGTCAACTAGTGATGACAACATTCATACATGGTAAATTGAATTTAGCCATGTTCGAACGTTTTCTACCATAGTCAACAACCATTAACCATATTCAACCATATTCAACCATGGTTAACCATAGTATTCCTCCCCATGTGTGCTAGCTATGAAATAATAACAATCACATTAATATAAAAATGGCTAATATATGCCAATTGGTGCCATCAGTTTTAAAAGGTCTAAAAATGGTGTTGATCAACATTAATCATCCACAACTGAAAAACCATGCTATACCAAAAAAGTGAGAAATCCAACCAATGTAACATGTTCATAAAGTAAAAATTAAAGAGGTAGATTTCATGTGCAAAGGTTTGAAAAAATTTTCACCTCTCACTTCAATGTTCTACATAGGGTTTATCACAAATGTATACGGCTCATGAGGTTAAAGAGTGGCCACCAATTAATTTAAATGCATTTAGATTTCTAAATTTTAATTATCAACCTTGGTTTGTCATCTTGTGGAGCATAAGCATTGTTTGTGCAAGAACTAGTCCGAGAAAACTACATAGATTATACTACTTAGTCCTATTAAAAAGATTAATTTGACCTATTATTTTCTAATTAATTTGGTGCCCCTAATTACATTGTAAGGTAAGCATTGAGATGTCATTTTCTGCAATTGTATGAAAGTGATATTTTAAATTGAGAATTAAACTTTCAATTTCTATGGATTTAAGATGCAACATAGAATAAGAAAGAAACTAATACTTTGTCCATTGAAATTATGAAATTGAATTAAAAATAAACATTTGGAATATAAAAATGAAAACTGAATAATATTCAATTAAAAACGACATATAACAATTATATTTAAATTATGAACTCAAATTAAGTGGGCAATGAATACCTTGTGTAGTGGGCCCTTGTTGCCTTAGGTCTTCATTTCTATAACGGGTTATAGAACTACATTCAACTCAACATTCACACACCAAACTAAATTCATATAAAAAGAGAAAATTGTTGTTTTTATTAATCAAAGTAACATAAAAAAAGCCTTCTGCAAGTCGTTCCAAAAACATATGCTTGAAGACTCTCTTATTATTCCTCTAATATGCCTTTCTCATCGTGGTTTTAAAGGATAGATTAGCATCTTAAAAAATTGTAAGTTATGATTAAGGCTGTGGATCTTCAAATAGAGTATATGACCTACAAAATTAGGTATTTGTGATTACAAAATAGATTATTTTACTAGAACAATTTTTAATAATAATTTTGGATCTAATTTCATTGAAAATTGGTCCTAGGACCCACTCATGGTGATTCTTTCTGATCTCTAATTTGGCTAAATCAAATATCTTTTGATATGGAATTTTCCACCATTGAATCCATGGTTGACCATTGTGTCCTACATGCATGCCCATTTTATTTGATAAAAAAATATTCATCTCCACAAAGTTGTTATCTTAATGAGCTCACAATTCATCTTCCATCTCATGAAAACCATTCAAATCGATGGACCTATCATTATTTCGCTATAGATTATATGGGCACTAAAAAAACCAAATATTCTTGTAGTGAACTATTAGAGGAAAAAATTTAAGCAAATTATTGATTCACAAAGATGAAAAATATATAAAATTAAGAAAATTACCCTAAAATTCATCCTTGCTGTATAATCATGAGATAGTGGAATTGTGAAAAAATATGAAGTGGTAATGACATAGAAGGCATCACAACATCGGGATTTGTGAAGAATTTTTTTTGAGAAACATGTAATAAAAATCGATAAATTAAAGACCCAACATCTCCACCATATAGTAGGTGTTGCATGTCCTCATTCAATGAATATCTTCTCCAAAATTTATGCTCATTTGCAGAAATTTTCAAACTATGTTGTTGTCACTTTTCCTCTTCAACCAAGTATGTAGCATCGAGCAAGAAATCTAGTTTAAAAGTGTTGGCTTTCTATTTATTTTACTGTATGAGTTATAGTTTAAGTCCTTTGTTCCTAAGTTTGGTCTTGTGGATTTTCATGTATCATTTTCTTACCCGTCCTTCCAACAATTTTCTCTTTCTATAAGTTATTCCTTTCCATTCTATAATTTCTCAACGGTGCCCTTTCACTTCATGTTTTCATTCTTAATATATATATTTAACAAATATGACTCTTGAATTTCTATTTATAACTCCTTAGTTTTACTTACCATAAGTTTTTATAGATGTTAAACTTATTAATTCCATTTTCTTTAAGGTTATTTTATTGGTATATCTTCCTTAGATTATTCATGCATGAAAACATATTTAGGTTTAAGTAATACAAAATTTAGTGATTCTAAATCTTGTTTTTATTTATCACTCATTATTTTACAATACTTTGGTTCAAAGGGAGTCTTTGTAGAGAAGGTTTTCTTGAAAAAAATTAAAATTATCAAGAATATATCCTCTTCCTTTGTGCTTTGTTCCATTTCTGAATCTTTGACCTCTATAATTTGTTTTCCATTAACTTTTTCATCATTGTTTTTGTTGTAATTGTACTAGGGTAGTAAACCCTTTGTCAATTTTTCTACTTCATTTTTATTTTCATAATATTTAGTCCTTTAGGATTTCAAAACTCATTGCTCTATTAGATGACTCAATTCTTTCTCTTAATCTTTAAGATTAGTCTCCATATGTTTCATTTTCCTTCTTCCAGTTTTCTTTCTGTTTCCTGAAATGTTGTCTTGAGGAGTGATTGGGTTTTCACCTAGATCCCTTGCATGGTGGATATACAAATCTATTTGTAATGAAGAATTCATCCCAAGCCTCATTTTTCTTTCGTAATTCATCCAATACTAACATCTTGATTAACCTGAAATGATAAAGACTGCATTATGGGTTTCATGGATTCTTTTGAATAGCTTTTTCCATCTTTATCAGACTAATAATAAGATAAAAAGGAACATTTATTTTCTTATTACCTTGAAAATGCATGATCATCCTCAAGTGATAAAAGAAAACCAACTTGCATCGCCATTCACAAGTGATAATTTTTTAATGTTGAATAGAGTGTCTTGCCTTTTTCCTAAGCGTCTTCATGAGTATATAAAAAAATTAATGCTCTATTCAATTCAAGATAAAAAAAATTGATGTTTTTCCATTTTCACAATGGACAAACACGGTCAACATAGACTACCATAATCACCTACTATCAACCAAGGTCATTGAGGGTCTGCATGGTCAAACATCATCAAGCATGGTGAAACATGGTTAACCACAATTAACCATGATATATTAAATTAAACTATAGTTAAACAAGGACCACTATGGATAGCAATAACTTTATCGTATTTAACCATCATCAACCAAGGTCAATGATTATTAAAATGGTCAAACCATGTCAACATGGCCAAACATAATCAACAATGGTTAACCATTTTCATCCATAATCAACATGGCTAGCTAAAACAACCATCATCAAACCGTGGTAAGCCATTTTTATCCATTCTCAACATGGTGAACAATTTCCAGCCACAATCAATCATAGGAAACATCGTCAACCATAGTCAATTATAATCTATCACAGACAAATTTAGTTTAATGTAGATGAAAATCGTCACCCATAGTCAATTATTTGTTTTCCATAATCCATAACTCTACGATATTGAACCATAATAGACCAAATTCAATCATATTAAGTGAAGGTTTACCATAGTTTACTAATGCTGCCTCGATCTTCAACTAGTATAACTATATAAATGAAATGGTTAATACATAAAGATTTAGTGTTCCACCCTCTATATACTTATTAATAATATTACTTTAAAAAAAATAACATTTAAAAATGTATATCAACCATTTTATTAATATAATTATGCTATTTAATAATATTTATAATTAATGATTATATTTAAACATATAGTATAAATACTATCTTTGGCTTTAATGGGTATACAAATTGAATAATGGCTATAAAAATTGAATAATGGCTTTATAATCATATAAATTTTAGCCAAACTATAATATCCTTACTTCTGCACTACCCTTTGGCACACACAATTTGATATTGCTCCAAGAATCAGTCTGCATTGAAATTAGCGTTCAACACTTGAACAATGGTCTTTGACTTGATAATGCAAATAAAAGTCTAATTTTCAATCCCAAACGCATTTTCTTGTATTGCACATTCTTAGATATCTTCCTTATCTCTGCCCATACGAAATTAGCGTTCAACACTTGAACAATGGTCTTTGACTTGATAATGCAAATAAAAGTCTAATTTTCAATCCCAAACGCATTTACTTGTATTGCACATTCTTAGATATCTTCCTTATCTCTGCCCATACCTTTGATATTGGATTGACACTAGCATTTATCATTCCAACTGTGGGGATTGATGTGGATACTTGAATCGAAGTGAAGTGAAGTGGAGTGGAGTTTTCAATTACAAATCTATATTTATAAAATCTAATTGGAGGGAAGTTTTGGCTTTCAATTACTTTTGAAATTTTTAAAAAGATTTTATAAAGTGTATTAAAATTTTGAAATTTTTTTATTAAAATGAATATTTTGAAAATAAAAAATAAATTTTAAAATTTGAATTTATATTTTTTTTATCGATTCATATAAATGAAATAACTAATTTTATAGAGTTATAGATAGAATTTGTAAATCAAAATTAAATAAAAAATCTATTTTCCACTAAATGTCATAATAATACACATATCAAATCTCAATATTTATGAAATTTTCATATATATATATATATATATATATATATATATATATATATATATATATATAAGTTACTGTGATAATAATAAAAACATCAAATCTCAATATTTATGAACATTTCATTATTCATGAAAATTCCATTTCTAAGTTTGACTTTAATTAATGTGTAATTTTTTAAAATAATTTACAAATTTTGCTCAAGTTTTTGAAAAATTTTAACAATAACATTTTATTTTATGATAGTTTTTTTGGTGTAAATATGACATAGTTACCAATCAAACTAGAAAATTACCTGGTACGTGTTTTTTGAGGTAGCTGTAACCGACCTCCTCAATTTACGTAAATGAATATGGTAAATATATTTGGAGTTTAAATGTTTAAATAAAGAAAATAAAGAATCGGTTTAATATAAAACGGATTCTTGAATCAGTTAAGACAGATAGTTGATGCGTATTAAAAAATATCTGGGGAGGAGGAAGACGCACGCTGGTTTTCTTTTCCTGTCAAGTGATGGAACTGGTTAATATTTTCTTTCCTGTGTAGACAACAAAGGGATGGTAAACACTCTACGGGTTGCTATTCGCTTGATGAAGCATCGTACAATCCAATTCCAAGTCCATGCCCGACCTCCCATGTTCGTTGTTCTCATCAATTCTTTGGCTGGTATGTACATACAGTATGGGACCTCTATTTATAATGCAACCAAATATGGCGTGAAAGGGTTTGTGGAGGCTTTTAGAATGGAATTGATGTCTTTAACATCGGAGTGAGCGTTGCTTTCCCAGGATATGTGGAGACTCCAATTCTGGACGACGTGTAGCAGCTGTTTGAAGTTAAGATAAATAAAATGCGAATGATCTGAAGGTTTATGTCATGCGTTGGTTGAGTAGCAGATGGGTACGTAAAATGCTATTTGCTTTTCTTTTTACTGTAATTATTGTAATGTGAGAAAATGATAAAGTCGATACAAGGCAGACGGATGAGGCCTAATAAGGTCATTTATCCCTTTCCTTTAGGAAAGACCGTGATTACAACATTTTCTTTTATAAGAGATAAGTAATCTTTGCTAATTTTTTTTATTATATAATCTTTTGTTGTGAGAAGAAAAATATGAAAGCAGAAAACTATATATATATATATATATATATATATATATATATATATAGTTTTCTGCAAAAAGATTATATACATATGACTGCCAAGATAGGTGATTTGGTTTGCTTTCTTTATTAGACAGTCTTTATCTTGGTGAGTTAAAAGATAAAGAAAAGAATATATATATATGATTGCTAAGATAATCATTTTAGCTAAATTTATTTATTTCTTGAGAGTTGAAATATATAGTTCACTTGTGAGTTGAAATATATAGTTTCTTTATTTTACAATTTATTCTCATATCAAGATGGGTAAATATATGAGAAAATAATTCAAGGGAAATAAGTTGAGATTTTCCTTCTTAAGGGGAAAATATGTTTTGGTGGACATATTCAGATTAAGGCTTTGGTAATCTTATATGGAGATGTTTAAAATGCACGCATATTTAAAATAGGCATGTGTCTATTGTGTGAATTTATTTCATGCATTCTTGGATATATATGCATGTTTTCATATTCTCTATGCATTGTATTTAATGCATTTAGATATGAATTTTTAATTAAAAGATGATTAACCACGTGATTTTGTGGTTATTTCCTAAAAATAATCCTTGTTGTCTTTTCTTGAAAAGACTCTTACTTTAATATTTTAGAAAGATAATGTTATTAGAGAGATAGAATGGTGAAAGAGAAACTTATTGGCAATCCATGTTGTCCTTTCTTCAAGAAATTTCTATTATGTTATTCTTTGCTATTATGCCAATCTTTTACATAATAGTTAAGAGTGGTAGTACACTAAGAAGTTTTTGTAAAAGAATCCACATTGTTTTAAATATTTCTATTATGATAATCTCTCTTTTACATGAAATAGTATTTCATGATGATAGAAATCTAAGAAGGAAATATGTGTTTCCTATAGTAAAGGAAGAGCTATCTCTCTTGCATGCACAAACAATAGACGTTATGTTATAGAGGCGTGATCTTTGCGTGTATAAAGAAATGTTGAGCTATCTTAATATTTAGGAAGATAAACTAATATGTTAGTTATGTTAGTTCTTTTAGAAGAAGGTCATGCATAGGCATGCAACCTATGTATTAACTTTTATTGAAGAATAATATACATATTTGTATGTAGAAATATAGCTTGTAGTATTGAACTACATTGAATAAGATTGTTTAGTACAGTCTTTGGAAAAGAAGACATGTATTTATAGTCTTAATTGCATATTTTTACTTATGTTTACATGCTCACTAACATTGAGACTTTCTTTGGAAAGACCTCGTTGTGTAAGCACTCCTTAGGGAGAGTCTTTTGGAATTCGGTATGCATTCGCATGCATGGAAGAAACAATTGTTATGTCAGCTTGCATTCCATAATAGCTTAAGGGCTAGCTATTATGATTAAATTTATGTAGATCACATGCATAAATATCTTAATTGATGAATCAGTTTATTTTAAAGAAAACTTGGGAGATGTAGCCATTGTCTTGCAGGAAAATGTGCTTATGCGACGGAAGCATTAGTTATTACGATGACTTATAACCAGCACATATGAGGTATGGGTCGTTAAAGAGCGAACGACAAGGTACTTTGCTTGCTTGTCATGAATATACATGAGTAGATAGAGAAACTACTATAGTACAGATATGTGAAATGATTGATTTATGAATCTTGACATCATTTTATGTTGAAGACATCCTAGCAGGGAATGATGGCGACATGTGCAAAGGAATATTATGCTTGTCATGTACAAAGGGAAATTATGCTTGTCCTGGTGGCAGGTAAATGATTAATGTTCATGCAGATGAGTGCGAGTTGCAGGAAGGGTCAATGTACGATGGTCCATTGTAGGTACATCCATGTCACCAAGATGCGAAGATCTAAAGATATGAAGACAAGAGGGTAAATGGTGTCATATTTATTGTAATGGCTTTAAGCTAGTTATTTGCATATTTCTTTGTAAGATTATATAAACGATGGTTAAGGGATGGTCTCCCTTATAAGCCATTGAGTGATGGGCTGAACACCCTCACGAGCGTTTAATAATAAAATTAAACGTTTGCTGGTTTTCACCCTATGGGGTTTCCAGGGTATATTGGTGTTCAATGGTGTGATTTATTATTGTGTCCAGATGATGAGGTTGATTCTTTTCTTGTTATGATGTTTATAATGGAAATTATGTGATGACTATATGAGTAATGAGATGAATGGATGGTTACATCATAAAGTATTAAGTTAATATACTGTAATGGAAGTTGTTAAGCGTTAAGGAGTTTACTATTCTTATTTATAAATTACACTGTGAACTGTGAAACATTCTATGTAATGATGAATAACTTGTATAAAAAAAATTTAACTCCTTACATTTCCCTGTGAAGTTAATTGTGTATGTTACAAGTGGTATCAGAGCTAAAGGTTGCAACAATGGCACCTTTGGGAGTTAGCGAAAAGAAATTGAGGCATTCGAGATGAAAAGCATCGCATCTTTAATCCAAGTCGAACAAAGGGTTTCAAGAGATAAGTATTATTATCTTTCTTTCCTTGAAACACTAGTTATTTCATTTATGGAAAATACACTGATTACAAAGTAAATAACTGATTGAGTTAGAGTTTCTTTAAAAAAGGATATGTATTTTCCATGTACGTAAAAAATTCTATTGTTGTGTTGAAGTTTCCTTGAAAGGAGTTGGGAATTTGGTTTCCTGAAGAAGAAACATGCGTGTGCTTGAAAATTTAACTAATATACATTTTAATTTTTTTTGGGAGAGAAATATCTATATTTTGAAAATAATTCTTGCATGTGAATCTTGCAACTAAAAGAGACAAATATAGAGTAAAATGTGGCTTATAATGTGCAAGATTATGCTAGTTCTTTTGGAAATTAATAAAGCATTGCTAACATGATAATATTTTAGAAAGATATACCATGGTAAAAGACCAAACTACTATGCTAGTTTTGTTGAAAAGAACCCATGTGAATCTTGCAAAGATTACTAGTACGTATCTTGAAGGGTGTGAGCAGTAGTAAAACATAAATAAGTAAACTTGCTTGCCTTTATATATATCTTGTTTAAGAAAAGATAGGAAGCTTGTTTTTCTATAAAATGGATTTCGTACTTGTGTGTTAAGTGAAAAGGAATCCAAGTTCTTTCTTGAAAATAAATATAGGTTAAAGAGAATAACCTCTTGAATATATATTGCATTTCTAGATGGATTATTAAAGGTTAAGTTAACCTTGTTAGTGTGCGTAGTTTTATGCATAAAAGAGGCTATCTATGATAAATTCCTGTAAGCAAAGCATGAGCAACTTGCATATAGAATCATAAAGGAACAAGGTTCTTTGCATGCAATAGTTGTATTAGATTTCATCAGAAAGAACATAAGTTTATATGTGGAAAAATATAACATGTTTTGGTATCATACTTTAGAAAAGAATTCTTTGCCAAAGAAGATGAATTACATGTACAAAACTAAAGTAATGTTTTGGTTTCCTTGAAATACATACATGGCTAATGTGGGTAAAATATTTCAAGAATAAAGGCATGTATTCTTATGTTTATTCCCTTAGTTTTATGGAGAAGAAAACCATGTTTTGCATGTCTATTATGTTATGTGTCCTCGAAGAGGAATCCTGAGTTTGCCTACTCGATTATGTTAAGTACTATGTTGGGAAATTAAGATTAGAATCTTTATGCATTGTATGCATAGGAACACCAGCTAATGTGTTAGATTTATTATATTTGCATGTTCCAAAGGCAAAATCTGAAGTGGTGGTTCTTTTGTTAAAGTTTAAGTAAAGCAAATGCACATTGTGTCATTTTCCATTAAAGGAATTTCTGAACAGATATAGTGATTTTTCTGGTACGAATGTTTGCATGTGTGAAAATTGTCATAATAATGTGGGAGTTATTTGACATGAATTGATAATTTCTTAATCACACTAATGTAGAGATGTTAGAAGAAAGCATGTTGTGACATTGTATTCACATCTCATATATGCACATGAATAGGTGTTAAAAGATCACTCAAAGATTGATTATTTATTGATTAAGGCTTATTCTATTCATACTATAAAATCTTGTCGATGTTGCTACAAGAAAACATTTTTGTGGAGGAGCAATGTGAATTCCTAATGAGGATTAGTATTGCAGTAGGGAGAAAAGACTTTCAAATAAAATAAAGATAAGTATTTTATGTTATTTTATTTTAAGAAGTCTATGCATATACATGTTGATTTCCTTTAAAGATGTATTGTTACATACATGGCATTGCATGAGCTTCCATTTAAAAGAATTCTTAAAAAGTACATGCTATTATAATATACATTTTCTGCATAAGAATATGCTTATGAGATTAGTATGTGTATTATGCTTTATTTCTTTAGGAAAGAAAATATAAAAGCATGAAAGAAAAATAGTTACTTTTCATTTGAGCTTGAAGAGAAGTAATTGTTTTTGCATGCAATAGAATTTCTAAGTTACCATGCACTACTTTAAAAAGATGAATGTGTATAGTGATGGTATGTGAAGCTAATGCATGAATGCAAAAAAATGAAGAAAGTCCTACTATAGAATGATAGAGTTAAATGAAGTCTCTTAATGGATCAAGTTATGAAAGTTAACTTAATGACTAGTTGACTAACTAGTGTTTGCATGAGTCGTCATGGATGCATTAAAACTATTGACTAGTTATGAATGAATAACTAATGAAGGTTATATGCATGAATCGATTTTGACTAAAGCTATTTGAAAGTTGTGAACAAGTGATTATGATAATTAATTCGTGTGTCAGTCTGTTTGGAACAGAACATTAGGGGAATTGGAAATGTTGTACTCATACCCTAATCGCCATTGACACATACGCATTAATGGATATTTATATATACTGTTATGCGTGACAAAATTTTATGTGGGAACTTAAAATGATTGCATAAGATAATATGTGCTTGAGAAATGCATATTTATGATTAGCATTGTTTCTTATAGTAAGCATGGGTTGCTTAATGGAAACATAAAGTCTGTGAAAATAAAGCATCACAAGCATTGTAATGTGAATTGCAACAGTAAACGTTAAAGTATCATGTTTTAATAATGTATAAGTTGTGACTGTTTCAGTAAAGCTAACTAGTATTAACTAGCTAAAGACAAACTTGTTGAAATTAATTAATGAAAGAAAATTCGTCTAAGTTGATGGTAAAAATGTTTCCAAGAATAGGAAGTGGTTGGGGACAGTTGGAAAGACAGTTACCTACTCCTATGAATAAAAAGCTGGATCCTCGGGGAGGAGTAGGCGTTTTGTGAAATTGGTAGAGGGGGAGTATTTTCTCAAGCTGGTTGGGACCAGTAGAAAATAGCTTCCAGCAACCCTTGTAAAGCCAAAAACATCTGAGTATGACTGGAATTGGAGAATTGGACCGGAATGTCCCAAATTTCTCTTCCAGGCTTTTCTGAGTGTGACTCGATTGGCCATCCCGATGTCACAGCAGAAGAATCCACTGTTGACTTGTGACGCTGTCCAGATTCTGGAGCTAGGGGGCAAGTGGAGGATGTAATCGCCTCACTTGATGGTTGGGAGGATCATAGCTTCAAAGACTAAATTTCTAGATAAGTATAAAGACTTTTAGTGTGGAAACACTAAGGAACATGGGTTATCCTGAAGAGTGAACCTTCAAGGGAAGAACTCATAGAGGAGAAATTGTTCCACTAGAATTGGAGAATTGGACCGGACTGTCTCGAATTTCTCTTCCAGGCTTTTCTGAGTACTTTCTGAAGTATTGTAGAGATGTCTTTAGCAGGAGCTAAGACAGTGTGCATGTGATGCATTGATGAGAGGGTTGGTTCTCTCTGAGTACATATAAAAGTACTTTGATTAAAACATCTCTTTATATTGCAATAATGTTTGATAGTTGCAAGTGTTTTCATTTCATTGAAACTATGTGACTAACGTGATTGAATGGTTAGTCATACATTACAGGCTCTTTCCAGGAAGTGTTGATGGGTGTTCAACCATTTGATGAGAGGTTGCGTAAAAGCCATCATTTCTACCAATAGTAATTGGTAAGTTCGTATAGAGATTTTTCTATACTTTTGTGAATTGAATAAGAGATAAGCAATAGAAATGGAAATGAAATTTTCTTTGCACTATACATACTTATGAGTATGGATAAAAACATTATTGTTTCAAATAATGGCATTTAAGGAAACGAAAGTGTTTCATTGCCAAGGGGAAGGAGCCCCTTTGGGTTGTTTATATTATTATATCATGAGTATAATTTTTAACTTCAGTGAGAGAAGCACACCGAGGACGGTGTTCTCTTAAGGGGGGGAGTATGTACTGACCTCCTCAAGTTACGTAAATGAATATGGTAAATATATTTGGAGTTTAAATGTTTAAATAAAGAAAATAAAGAATCGGTTTAATATAAAACAGATTCTTGAATCAGTTAAGACAGATAGTTGATGCGTATTAAAAAATATCTGGGGAGGAGGAAGACGCACACTGGTTTTCTTTTCCTGTCAAGTGATGGAACTGGTTAATATTTTCTTTCCTATGTAGACAGCAAAGGGATGGTAAACACTCTGCGGGTTGCTATTCGCTTGATGAAGCATCGTACAGTCCAATTCCAAGTCCATGCCCGACCTCCCATGTTCGTTGTTCTCGTCAGTTCTTTGGCTGGTCTGTACATGCAATATGGGACCTCTATTTATAATGCAACCAAATATGGCGTGAAAGGGGTTACGAAGGCTTTTAGAATGGAATTGATGTCTTTAACATTGGAGTGAGCGTTGCTTTCCCGGGATATGTGGAGACTCCAATGCTGGACGACGTGTAGCAGCTGTTTGAAGTTAAGATAAATAAAACGCGAATGATCTGAAGGTTTCTGTCATGCGTTGGTTGAGCAGCAGATGGGTACGTAAAATACTATTTGCTTTTCTTTTTACTGTAATTATTGTAATGTGAGAAAATGATAAAGTCGATACAAGGCAGACGGATGAGGCCTAATAAGGTCATTTATCCCTTTCCTTTAGGAAAGACCGTGATTACAACATTTTCTTTTATAAGAGATAAGTAATCTTTGCTAATTTTTTTTATTATATAATCTTTTGTTGTGAGAAGAAAAATATATATATATATATATATATATATATATATATAGTTTTCTGCAAAAAGATTATATACATATGACTGCCAAGATAGGTGATTTGGTTTGCTTTCTTTATTAGATAGTCTTTATCTTGGTGACTTAAAAGATAAAGAAAAGACTATATATATATATATATATATATATATATATATAGTCTTTCTAAGATAATCATTTTGGCTAAATTTATTTATTTCTTGAGAGTTGAAATATATAGTTCACTTGTGAGTTGAAATAAATAGTTTCTTTATTTTACAATTTATTCTCATATCAAGATGGGTAAATATATGAGAAAATAATTCAAGGGAAATAAGTTGAGATTTTCCTTCTTAAGTTGAAAATATGTTTTGGTGGACATATTGAGATAGGCTTTGGTAATATTATATGGAGATGTTTAAAATGCACACATATTTAAAATAGGCATGTGTCTATTGTGTGAATTTATTTCATGCATGCTTGGATATATATGCATGTTTTCATATTCTCTATGCATTGTATTTAATGCATTTAGATAGGAATTTTTAATTAAAAGATGATTAACCACGGGATTTTGTGGTTATTTCCTAAAAATAATCCTTGTTGTCTTTTCTTGAAAAGACTCTTACTTTAATATTTTAGAAAGATAATGTTATTAGAGAGATAGAATGGTGAAAGGGAAAATTATTGGCAATCCATGTTGTCCTTTCTTGAAGAAATTTCTATTATGTTATTCTTTGCTATTATGCCAATCTTTTACATAATAGTTAAGAGTGGTAGTACACTAAGAAGTTTTTGTAAAAGAATCCACATTGTTTTAAAGATTTCTATTATGATAATCTCTCTTTTACATGAAATAGTATTTCATGATGATAGAAATCTAAGAAGGAAATATGTGTTTCCTATAGTAAAGAAAGAGCTATCTCTCTTGCATGCACAAACAATAGACGTTATGTTATAGAGGCATGATCTTTGCATGTATAAAGAAATGTTGAGCTATCTTAATATTTAGGAAGATAAACTAATATGTTAGTTATGTTAGTTCTTTTAGAAGAAGGTCATGCATAGGCATGCAACCTATGTATTAACTTTTATTGAAGAATAATATACATATTTGTATGTAGAAATATAGCTTGTAGTATTGAACTACATTGAATAAGATTGTTTAGTACAGTCTTTGGAAAAGAAGACATGCATTTATAGTCTTAATTGCATATTTTTACTTATGTTTACATGCTCACTAACATTGAGACTTTCTTTGGAAAGACTGGTGAAGGAGGTTATGCGCCTCATTGTGTAAGCACTCCTTAGGGAGAGTCTTTTGGAATTCGGTATGCATTCGCATGCATGGAAGAAACAATTGTTATGTTAGCTTGCATTCCATAATAGCTTAAGGGCTAGCTATTCTAATTAAATTTATGTAGATCATATGCATAAATATCTTAATTGATGTATCAGTTTATTTTAAAGAAAACTTGGGAGATGTAGCCATTGTCTTGCAGGAAAATGTGCTTATGCGACGGAAGCATTAGTTATTACGATGACTTATAACCAGCACATGTGAGGTATGGGTCATTAAAGAACGAACGACAAGGTACTTTGCTTGCTGGTCATGAATATACATGAGTAGATAGAGAAACTACTATAGTACAGATATGTGAAATGATTGAGTTATGAATCTTGACATCATTTTATGTTGAAGACATCCTACCAGGGAATGATGGCGACATGTACAAAGGAATATTATGCTTGTCATGTACAAAGGGAAATTATGCTTGTCCTGGTGGCAGGTAAATGATTAATGTTCATGCAGATGAGTGCGAGTTGCAGGAAGGGTCAATGTACGATGGTCCATTGTAGGTACATCCATGTCACCAAGATGCGAAGATCTAAATATATGAAGACCAGAGGGTAAATGGTGTCATATTTATTGTAATGGCTTTAAGCTAGTTATTTACATATTTCTTTGTAAGATTATATAAACGATGGTTAAGGGATGGTCTCCCTTATAAGCCATTGAGTGATGGGCTGAACACCCTCACAAGCATTTAATAATAAAATTAAATGTTTGCTGGTTTTCACCCTATGGGGTTTCCAGGGTATATTGGTGTTCAATGGTGTGATTTATTATTGTGTCCAGATGATGAGGTTGATTCTTTTCTTGTTATGATGTTTATAATGGCAATTATGTGATGACTATATGAGTAATGAGATGAATGGATGGTTACATCATAAAGTATTAAGTTAATATACTGTAATGGAAGTTGTTAAGGGTTAAGGAGTTTACTATTCTTATTTATAAATTACACTGTGAACTGTTAAAGATTCTATGTAATGATGAGTAACTTGTATAAAAAAAATTTAACTCCTTACATTTCCCTGTGAAGTTAATGGTGTATGTTACAGTAGCAAAAAAACACCCAATTTTAAAAAGTGGTGATTCAGAATCACCTTTTTTTCTAGCATAGTTTTGGCACTTTAAATTTTCTTATGATTTTTTTTTTTTTTAGATGTCATGATTTTCATGTCAAATTTGAAAAGTGATCATGTAGAATCACTTTTTTTTTTAACATATTTTTGGATCTTCAATTTTTCTTTGATTTTTTTTTTTTAAATATCTTGTCAATCTAGAAAAATGATCTTTTTTTTAGCACTTCATTTTTTTGTTTATTTATTAAGTATGAACATTTTTTTTTTAAATATTAATGATTTTCATGGTAATTTTGAAAATTTTTGCTGCAATATCAATCACTTTTGTTTACAATGGTGATTTTCATCTTAGTAATAAGACATAAAAATAAAATAAAAAAACATGCAGAAAAAAAATCAAACACACATATATATATATATATATATATATATATATATATATATATATATATATATATATATATATATATATATATATATATATATATATAAACAAATATGAAAAAAAACCAATATAAATGTAAATAAAAACAACTTGTAAAAATGAAAAATAAGAAAACAAAAAATTTTAAAATATATAAAAAAATAAACAAAAACTTCAAAAATAAATTAAAGAAAGGAAAAAATTCAAAAATACTCACAATTTAAAGACAAAAAGAAAATTAACAAAAAAAAATTAAGTAAAAAAAAACAAATAACATAATTAAAGAAAATGATAAAATAAAATAAAAAAATTAAAAGTAATTAAAAGTAAAAAAAAATTCAAATAATCAAAATATTTAGATTAAAAATAACTAAAATTTGGAAATTTAAATTAAAAAAAAATATTCAAATAAAAAATTTAAAACCATAAAAATGAAAAAAAAAATTAAATAGAAAATTAAACACACACATGCACACTCACACATACATATATATAATTTTCAAATTAAATTTTTTTTTTTTTTGAATTATAAAACATAAAAATTTCAAAAAAATTTAAAGTTAAAAAAATAAAAAATAAATAAATTTTTAAAATTAAAATTAAGATGTATATATATATATATATATATATATATATATATATATATATATATATATATATATATATATATATATATATATATATATATATATATATATATAATTGAAAAGTTATATTATAAAAATTAATTAAAAAAAATACAAAATTTTAATTTCATTTTTTTTAAATTACAAAATATAATTTAAAACAAAATTTAAAAAAAAAATAAAAATTAAAAAAAAATAAAGAAAAAAATTAATAAATAAATATAACCGCTACCACCTTGGGGGCCGCAGGGCTGAGTCGACGTGCAACGGAGACTTCCAGGCCGAGTCCCTTAGCCAACTTCTTATTGGCATCTCTCTGACGCCCTTCCGCTGAACCCCGCGTGTCACGCCCCTATAGCTTGGTAGTCTTTCAACCACGCTATAGACAAGTGCGGCACTACCGTACTTTTTCTTTTGGTAATACTCAAGTATGTAGACTACGCCTTTAGCAACACTATCTTAATTAGTTAATCACAATTTTTTTTCAATATGCGGAAAACATAAACATCATCATTATATCCACATGTATACCCATACATACAAGGAGAGATAACTCGTTTTCTAGATAATATGTTTCATAAAGTATAAAATACAGTACAAAGGATGATCATCAGACCTGTTAAGAAATTTAATTTATACGATGATCAGAGTCTAACATCGCCCTCCGCTCCACGAAGCCATGTGTATATACAAGCAGTACTACTCAGCAGTTGTACCTGTCTTTTCGCAAAAGTACGTATTAGCGTTGGAGTGGCTGTTATGTTCCCGCATTTCACCACTTGTTTAGAAACGCTCAAGTATTCTGCATAGGTGAAAAAAAGGAAAGTTGTGGACGTCACATATTGAAAATTACTATCACTCGTTTGGAAGAGAAATCCACCTGTAAAACCTCAAAATCAAATAAAGTATCGTGGACTAAAAATCTGTCCGAGGCAAACAAATCGAGTGTGCTAAGCGGCTGCTAGACAACACTATGAAATTTATAAGGTGTGTTCTAAATATGATTATTGCTATTTCTCATGAAACTTAACCTGGTGTGTATTGCACCTGAGAAGATGGTGTTCCGACCAAGAGAGAGCAGATGAAATTGTCAGCGTGGCCCCTATATTCTTCAAGGGACTTGGAATTTTCTATCAGAACTTCCTACACAACGAAGGGAAAATCAAGATGATTAATTAAATTGGAGCAAAATAATAAGAATTCCAGACATTTTAAAGGGCAGGGATAATGCCTGCATAATCCAATATAATTATTACTGTGTTTAGGTTGGTATATAGTTTAACCTTAGCCAAAAGAACTCTCGTCCCTGCATGCTTCTCATCCCAACTGAAAATATTTACGCTATCGTCAGCGCCAAGCCAAGACTCTGGCCATTTGATTGAATATAGTTAAGGTAAGATACGTTCCTCGAAGCTTTTTGTAACCATGCTGCTCCCACAGTAATTCATCCTGCAAGCAAAATTAACCCATGCCATGAGAATCATATATATATATATATATGAGAGAGAATGAAAAGTGTAATCTCATTCTGCCACATACATTTATGTGTTAACACTTACTTGATATCCCAAATATGAGCAATAAAATGGACAAACTTCGGACTGCAGAGAGTCACTGTAAGCGCCTCTGTGTTTATCCGCGAAATCAAACACCTTCCCCCGAGAAACAGGAAAGTGAGTAAGATGAAAGACGAGAAGAGAATATGAGATCTAGCAATGAATAAGTATATTATGAATGAAGTCGAAACTATACCCGCATTGTAGTTTGAAGGAGGAGGTCAGAGTAAGTACGATTAGTTGTACTGAATATAATGGAGGCGGCTGCGAGCGCAGCGAAAGTTTCTACCGCAAAGTCGGAGCCAGGATGTTCAGCGTCTATTTTTAGGGCGATAGGCCTTTTGTTTCGAATGAGGGAATTTTTTTTAAGTCGACATTTATTTTCTGCTATTGACACCTATTATGAATGGAACACATGTGCTCTCAATATGGTTAGCGCACATTTGTGCAGATGCCTGCAGTCATCGGATATGGCTAGGCTTAATTAATTCCATGTCGCCTTATTGCTCTGCTTGGAGTCTATCCTAATTTTTGTCGCGCTTATGAAATAATTTTACCTTAACTTGCAGCGGCTCAGGGTGGCTCACGAAAATGGCTGAGAAAGCGATGGCTCACGGAAATGGTTGAGAAACCCGTTGTATTCAATTTCTCCATTATTCTTCACGACCAACAGCTTCTGGGCTTAGGACCTGTATTTTGGTCACAATGATCATATTTCTTCTCCTATTAGGTCTGTATTTTTGTGTTTCAATTTTTCTTTCTAGCGTTTATTTACTAATATTCCTGTGTTTTCTTTCTAACTTTTATTTACTACTTTTTATGTGTTATGCGACAACCCATCCATTTGAAATTTTCTTGCACCTCCAGTTGGAGACCACAGGGTTTTGCTCAATGAATTTGGCCTCGATGATCAAATAACATGTATTTTTAAAGTTTTCTTCATGCAACAGGGTTCTGCTGCCTATTTAGTGGCTATAATTTACCTGTTGTGTCATTATTCAGTATATTGTAGGTAACAGTGTTTGGACTCAGGCCCATGCTCTACATCTGATAGAAAAGTTTTATTGCATCATCTACTTTTCCCTATTTTCACAACTCATTCTCTCTTTGTAGAACCCATGAATGAGTTCATTGTATGTAACAATTGCTAATTTATTTGCAAAAAAACCTATACAGTGATGCGACCGATCACTGAATTTTAGAATTGGCAAACCCCGGGGTTTTCTCGCAGAGCCACATTTTTCGCACAACTAAGAATTCCACGTATATTTTTGATACATGTTTTCCTCCCTCGCTATTGTAGGAAGCGTTTTCTCACACATATAGCTCCCATCGACTGTTTTCGCAAAGATATGTGGGTTTTCGCCACATCTATCACTCGCCTGGAAGCCAAGGTTTTGGCACAGCCATGGCCTCCCTCAAAGTTTCCACCCATATTGTCCTCTGCATGCTTCCATAATTTCCTCTGCATGGTTATTTTCATTGTTGTTGTGCATGAAAGATATTTCACACCGCGGCAGCACAACGAAAGGCATGCTTCCTCTCTGCTTGGAACTGACCTTTTTGCAAACTCTGGGTTGTTTGCAATGGCGACCTTCTGCACAGGTAAAACACTGTCACAATATATTTGCGTGCATTTGAAATCCCAATTACTGCGATAGCCCTAAGTTCTCCAATGAATCGTTATAACATACATTATATGGTTTGCTTCCATTGACTCATCCACAATTACCATTGGATGTTGTTTGTCCTTCCTTCTCAGATGGAAAAATACTCACCTTTCCTTGAATTTGTATTGGTTAGGTTGCCCCGTAGATATTAAAAATAAGGATTTACTCTCTTGAGGTTATGCTCTCTGATATCCCATGCCTTACAAATCTGTTCTATATGCACAAATAGACTGATGGGCATTTATTAAACTCTGATATGAAAATCCAAGTTGGCTCTCATGATATGGTTACTGCTCATGTGGACATGTATAGACCTTTTGATATTCCAATGGAGATTCCTATGGTAACTTTATTTTTCCTCATAAAATATATATTATCTCCTACCTAAAGAGGTGAAACTCCCTCATTTGAAATACCTACATTGAAATGGTCAAAGACTTGTGGTTTGCATTCTTGTACCTCGGAGCTTAAGAGATCCAAGTCTTGTGGTTAGCAATCTTGCACATCGGTAATTGTATAAATAGAGGTCGGATCGTCTTCAAATCCTTCAACATCATACTCACTGCCACTGCTGAATGTCAGAGACCGAGCGTGTGTAGTCACCGTAGCACTGGTCGATGGACAAACATTAGGATTTTTCTAGGGAGTCAGTGCTTCCTCTTCTAAAGGATACCTCTGCTGAGGCGGATCACAGTGTTGCATAAGGGCAAAAAGAGGAAAACCCAAAGTGGTGTCCTAAAGTTCTTGAAGAGTATGAGGGGTAGGAGCCACAACCATGTTACTCTCATTTTCTCTAGGTGTTGAATGTTCTTCTTGATATTTGGTGATTGCAGTAGGGCCATTTCTGTCAAATATGACCTTCTCCTTCCACCATATTCTAAGTTTGTCGTAGGCTCCACTTACAGGCTTCCCTTTTTTAGGAATGATGCCATATAAAAAAATTTGTGGTTTTCAAACTTCCACCATTTTCAGTATACCATCCTATGCCCGAGACATCTTTTTCCTTCAGGCTTGTTCTTGTGACTGTCTCTGTTTTGTTGTGTCACTATAATATTTTCCCTTTCGTTGCTCCTTAATACGCCTAAGCCAGATGCGATCCTGCCACATCTGCTTCTCAAGCTCATCCACATCAATGTCATGCTCACTAAGTCCATCATCATTCATAACCTCATTGTCATTTTCACACATTGAATCTCCTTCAAGAGGAATAGAAAGCAGATCCAAATTTCCAAGATAACCTATCTCATCATAAATCCCCATGAATTCTACAATAGATTGGTTGTGCCAAAATATTTACAGCTATTTGGAGGAAAACCAAGGAAAAACCAAAGTGTGAAAATCTCCTTCCAGTATTGATCCTGCTAGTATATATCTTCTAGCACAGAAAGTCCCCGTTCCATCACAGTTAGTGATGAAATAAACATTAGCCTCTGCCTTATTTTCGTGCAGGGAAGGCCACATAAATTAACACCACCTTCATAAATAGAGACATCCTACTAAAAGGAAACAACATTATGGCATATTCTGGCAGTGTGGAGCAACTACAAAAGTTACGTACTTTTGCATCTGTTGGACAGGATAAGAATTTATAAAAAATTACAAGGTATTTTCCACATCCAATTCTACAATGGTCCAACATCCAAATCTAGTACTCTTAATTCACAAACATAAAAAATCATTCGAAATCACTACAATACTCCATCTTATTCTCTACCAACATTTAGACAATATCTTTAAATAATTAACAGAGAACACAACCCAATGAAATTGTTGTTAATGTCACTTTGTATGGATTCAGTACAACTGAAGAAATCAACCATTAGTATGAGACAAAAATTTAGTCTCGAAGGATTGTGCTAGATAAAAAAGACTCACCACAGGAAAAATTTCAGGAATCACTGACATAAAGAACCAACAATACATTACATAACTAGATATATCTCACAAGAAATCCCCAAATATTTGGTCACATCGATGAATTCAAACCCCTAAATACAATGTAAGTAGTCTCTTCCCCCATGCATGTCTTAATTTATGTTTTTCTACATGCTCACGTTGACATCATGAATTTTAATATGTTGCAAAACATAAACAAATGCCTATAGGTTGTAAGCATAAGTAAGCCTTAAAAAGCATGCTTGAGAAAGGTGGATTGAAGTTGAAACTTCGAGGAAGGTTCATCCAAATTATATGATATTGATTTGGTATTTAAGTTTCCTTGTCAAGCCTAAACTCAAAGTTTGGTGTATATAAGAATCTTTGTTCACTTTGTTGCTAGATCTCGTGCAATTACTAATTCAAAGATCCATCTTCTATCCTTGGAGGCAATTCATTTCACAAAATTGAAAAGCTGATGAATGACATGCTAAACTTGGAACCATTAGCTGTTGCACCCAAGGAGCATGTTCATCTTAATCTACAACCCAGGGAAGCAAGAGAAAAGGCTTGTTTTTCTAGTATACCTACTCATATTCATTTAAGTAACATGAATTTACAACCAAAGTGATTCTAGACATTCCTTGCATTGACTATCACTCGCATTATCCCATTAAACTCTATTTGAAGAAACATGTTCGTTTATTTTGTGCCTATTAAAATTTATACAATGCTCGTGTTCTCATCGCTACAAAGATTTTTTTAGAAATATTTTTTTAATTAGATAACTTATGCATTTTTTTTTAACTGTTATCATAAAATTTAATTTAGAACCATTTATGTGCCTCGATGGACATCATTCATGGCATTTTCATTCTTGAATTTCCCTAAAAAATTGGAATAGCTATCTACGTTTTTAATTGAAATAGCTATCTACATTGTTCATTGACTATTAAAACATAAATTTAGAAGATTGAAAGAAATTTTATGCCCATTCCCAATTTTCTTTAGTTTAATCGATCCAAATTTTTGGTCTTGTGGATCAACAGTCGAAAGACTAAAAACCTCTAAAAAATTAACAACACGAAAATAAAACTATATTCCCTCTACAAAGTTGGGTCAAATATTTTTTTTCAAATGTAATTGATTCCATGCCCATCAATTGACTTCAGCCCATCTTCTCCATTCTACATAAAACATCTCCAACCTTCTGAAACTTTCTAAACTCTCAAAAATTGTGGATTACCATATTAAATGTGTAGAATTACCTCTCTGTAGAATAGATGAACTAAATCAATCCTATCCAGTTTAAGGAGAGAGATGAGATAAGGATTACAAGACTCAATAGTAGGAAGAAATCCATATTTTTTCATGAAGTGGAATGCATCACGCGCATTACTAAATGTAAGTATAGGTCTGATCTCATATACTATATGTGTACTATTTATTCCAAAGAATGACACATAAGTCTTCATAGTGATAGTGAAATAAAATATTAGTCTTATCCTCGACTCTGCCATCATTAGTAAGTTCCATGTACACTAATAGAACTTGCACCTCCATTTCACATACAGAATATTATACCCTAAATCGAGTTAGAAATTACTACTTTTCAACAAACCAAGAATGAGCAAATAACTGAACATAGGTTTGAACCCCTTGGTCATCTATTATATTTTGAAGCATCTCACAACATATATTAATTATTTAATTTTATTTTAGATTCCAATTCTTTAGGTTTGCATTGATTCTTACAATGTTACTGCATTATATTGTGGTGGAATTGTTAAGGCAACAAGAGCAAAACCTGTGAGAAAATACATTATAAATTTCCATATTTCTTCCCACTGAAGTAATGCATCCATGATTGTTGTATCCTATGCGTTGTAAAGTCTAATTCAATTGTAGGTGAAGGAATTATATCTCTGACAGCTTCTTCAATTTTTTATTTATAAATTGTCACTAAAGACATCATTAGGAGATAAGAAGGGAAAATTAAAAAAAAAGTTATTTTTAGTTGTGTCTTCTGGAGGAAGACCTAAGATGTGGCCCTTTTCTTGTGGCAGATTTGGTGGTTTTGCATTAGGACAAGGGATTTGGTGGAAGTAGTGTCTACTCGCATGTATGCTTTTCCTAAAAGTTAAATATGAGATTATCAGCGATGTGTTGGTCCCGTTTTCTCAAACTCTCACCTAGGGGGAAGATTCATAACCCTAGGATGAGAGCCAATGAGCAACCATCAACTAAAGCAAGCCATCCAGTTTCACCTTGGTTTCCTTGCCTCTTAATTTAAGACAAAGCAAGGGAATTCCTAACCTGAGGGTTTTCCTATGAGTCAAATTAAGCTAGATCATGTGGTTTTGAATTAGGATAAGGGATTTGGTG
Organism: Pinus albicaulis; assembly: GCA_034641835.2. NCBI lineage: Eukaryota > Viridiplantae > Streptophyta > Pinopsida > Pinales > Pinaceae > Pinus > Pinus albicaulis. The sequence goes on from CM076582.1 coordinate 503,536,306, forward strand.
GAACCAGTGTCTACTCGCATTTATGATTTTCCTAAAAGTTAAATATGATATTATAAACAATGTGTTGGTCCTTTAGATTCCAAGTCTTTAGGTTTGCACTGATTCTTACAATATTTCTCAATTAAATTGTGGTGAAAGTGTTAAGGAAACAAGGGAAAATGCTATGGGAAAATACATTATAAATTTCCATATTTTTTGTCATGCTGCATAGCAAATCCTCAGTTGATGTCAACTGCCAACAGTCACACAAATGCTCCCACTAAAGTAATGCATCCATGATTGTTGTATCCTATTCGTTGTAAAATCTAATTCAACTATAGGTTAACGAATTATAGCACTGACAACTTCTTAATTTTTTTATTTAGAACTTGTCATTAAAGACATCATTAGGAGACAATAAGGGGAAATTAAAGAAATGTTATTTTGAGTTGTGTCTTCTGGTCACTGTATCAATATTCCTAAATAAATTCATTATTGCATTGGACTATTATTACTTGAGTTATATTGTGAGCTTCCTAGTTCACAATGTTGATTTGATGCTTTCTCACATGTTAAAATTGTATTTGCATTATTTTTCTACTTGACACACTCACATTATTTTTTTGCTTGACAATAGAAATCTAACCACTATAACAAGGGTAGGATTGCTTTTCTTGGGCTATGAGGTTTATTAGCTTGAATCATAATTTTTGCATTTTCTACTACTTTTAAACATCCGCTATCTTATTTAGTTCATGGATGGCTACCAATTTCTTTAAATATATGGGACAACTCCCTTTTTCATTACTTCATTGTTTTCCCAGTCATTGGGGAGTGTTCCTTAAAACAACATTAGTTTTGTAAATATTTAGGCCTATTTTTCCTAAATATTTACCTTAAATGCAAATAATCCCATTGCAGCCATGCAAAAAACCTCAATATCCAATACATATATTTTAATTTCCAAAACTCTTCTATCAGTCCATAAATCATTAAGTTATATCACAAGGGAAATTTCAGTATTGATTTGAGGTGATGCTTATATGAGAAAATAACCTCAAAAAACTAGTTTTTTAATATCATTTCTCATTTATCTAATATAGCAATCAAGAGGTGATAATGCTCTATTTAAATGGCATTCATAAACATCACAAATAGCCAAACCTGTCCATAGAATCATGATGTAAGCAGTGATGGAAATGTCGGTACAAATTCGAGGTGATGCTTATATGACAAAATAAGAATAGAAAACTAGTTTTTTAATCTGTTTTGTCATTTATGTAACATAGCAATCAAGAGGTGACATGTAAATTACTTTAAGGATATGAAATTGGCCATATATAATACTAAAAAATGTGAAAATATCATCACATAACCACTAACTTCAGGTCATATTTGATTGAAAGTTATCATTGCAAACATTCATCACTCAAACTTCACATTTACAGATTTGTGAAGCAATGTGAAAATTCTTAGTTTTGTGTCCATAGTTTAGATGTTTGTATTCCCCAGTTAACAAGTGGTGTTTAAGACTCACCAAGAGTGTGATGGAAAATGAGATGGAATGTCATGCTAGCCACTGAAAGACACCATACAAAATAGATGATACCAAAGATTATGTGAATTAAAAAGCACCATTTGGATCATGACAAGACCATTAATTCTATGTTCATAACAATGTTAAGGCTTTAAGATATGCATATAGTAAGTATGAAATTACACTTTAGAACCACAATGTTTCATTAGTAATTGCATCATCTCACTTGAAGACATGCTTAAAGATGTGTAATGTGTCAAAATGTTGTCTCAAAGTGAAGGAAAACACTGATTTCAAATAGTATCAATGGAAAGTGAATAAATAAGTGCATCCATAGTTCTTCATAGACAAATATTCAAAGTATATTTACTATGTTATCAATAGTTTGTAGTGCAAAATGATTACCAAATTATTTTTGTGATGTTTAACCTCAAAAGTATGTGATTAGAAAACACAAACTTATGTAATAAATCGAGTTTAAAAAAACCTCAGAACATACCCTTTGTTCTATCTAAGGCTGAGTAGCTACTAGATGATAATATAAAAATGATGCACCTCAACCTGAGAGTGGGTTATTTGAAGAAGGTACAACTAACTATTAGCATTTTATATGGACAACATTTTAATCACCATCCATGATGATATCAATGACTAGAATTGGACAGTTTCCTCATGACTATTCTAGACTATGAATATACCTGTCCCCAAAATAAATCTGTCAGTGAAAAAACCAAATTCCAAATTTGCTAGGAAGGCATGCCTTCATAATGATGACTATGTGTAATATTGAAAGTGTGCTTTACAATAAATATTAGAGACCTAGGTCAAATTTGCATGGACATTTAATATTCTGTACTACCTCTAAAGTTTGAGCCTACATAGTGTTCCTACCTTGAAAAAATGACAATATTCAAAGACAAGTTTTAGCTTTTGTTTTTTTAACCTATGCCTTGTTCACATTCATATCCACCAAATTATGTTTCTCATTAGTTTATATCTATACCCTCTTCTAGAGTAATGCCTCCAATTGGAAATCTAACTATTCACTACGAGCTGATCTATTAGATAGGGATTAAAGAAGTGATCTTGTAGAACAGGAGAAGAGGGTAGTTACAATGCATATTGAGCAATTCCTGATATAAATTATATTTGAAATTATAATTCATGCTCTGCTTACATATTGTTTTATGCTTTAATATCTCTTGCAATGCATTAAAATGAGTTACAAGTATTACCATTACAAAAAAAGGTTATGGAGCTAACATTGACTGAGAATGCCATCCCTATATCTGTATGGTTCCACTGAGATTCAACCTCTACTCCAAATAATCGACATCGACTCTGTTACCTCATCAAAAACTACCTCCTCATACTACCACATCACTCTCTCTGATGGGACGTATCAACACACGAATTTGCTACCATTTGTGTATAGCACATAGGTTGCATCTGAAGACATCCAAATCGACTCGGTCATTTTGCTTAAAAAAGTAGCTTGCACAATTTCTCAAAACTCTTCGTAAGATTAAATTATGCATTCACCTTCTTCCTTTTTTTTGTATTTTCATTCTTACTGCATAATAATGGATTCTACATTAATTATTATTTTTTAATTATTTTCCCTTCATTCATGCCAAATCCATTCGAGTTCTTCAACTTGAGGTTGTGCGATGTAAAGTAGCTTTGGTTAAGGAGTCATCAACACTATTACACACAAAGGCAAGCAGATCCCAATCAAGCTCTTCATCAACACAATATATTATGCCCTCTATTGTAACCCTGACGAATATGACCATAACTACAATTGTATCATTCAAGGCACTTGTTGGAGAGGTAAATCCCCTCCGCGGACAGAGGTACCAAGTCATGCTAAGACACAGGTTCCTAGTTACAAAAGACCAAGATGTGACAAGAGTCCTACCTTAAGTCCCATGTTGTTGTTGCTTCCAGAGAAGATGGCGCTTCCGTCCTTCGCTTTCGCAGATCACAATTCTCCCGCTTAGCATGTTCAAACACCTGCACATACATGAGGAAAAAACACACAACGTAAAACCTAATACATGCAACCGTATATCAGTCAGAGAAGATATAATTCATAACATAAGACATGAACATATGAATGGAACCATAATCAAAGTTGTTTATTATTAATCAGAACGAAAGAAAGATACAACCTGAGCTCTGATGCTGGATCTTCCTTCGGTGGGTCGACAGCGGAGCATGTCTCAATGAAGCTCGTCGAGAATGGGACAAAGCTCTCTCTCTTCAGCTTTTGCTCTTAGAGGATATCTGGAAATAGTCTCCTTGCTACTGATTCAACTCTTAGGCTACTAAGACTACTAAGACTAGCTTGCTAAGGGAAAATGGCAAGCTTATATAGATGGTGGAAGGGGAGTTGGGATCCCTACAATGGTGGGATTGGCCCTATCCTCAAGGAAGCTTCTATGATAGGTGGAAAAATACTTCCCCTACATGGAGATCCGGAGCCAAACCTCCCAACTCATTTTAGAGACTCGTTCAAGAGTTGGTTGGAATCAAACTTCTGCCATTTATTTTTATAAAACAATCCTTTTTAAGCTTGGCATGAGTAATGCACTGGGACAGAGCGCCAGTTGGCATGCCCTCTTTGGTGAATTTCCCCCATTGGCGCAAGGGCTGAACTGGCTGATCGTGCAAAGGCCAAAAGGTCTACTTTTAGGGTTTTTTACAGGAAACTGTCTTCAGAGGAATGATTGTCCTTGTCAAGGGGGATTCCATGAAAGTGGTTTCAGGTCATGTCAGTTCTCACAGGTCACGGAAAAGGCCCTCCAATGTGCAGGATGGGGGATTGTAGGGATGGTGACAAATTACTGTGTAACAGATGCCCCCTAAAGCATGAGGCCCGAGAGAGAGAGAGGGGTGAAATGATTTATGAGAATGCGTTCAACTGAAAACACTGCCATCGAAAAACCTGCGTAGACAAGTACAACTAATATCTCAAATACATGATGTGTGGTATGGGCGCAGCCATCCATAATAGAGTATACAATAATCAGGATCCAAGGTATGGATGTAGCCATCGAGAAAGGATCAATAAGTAGACTTAGGTATGGTCGCAGCCATCCATTCAATGAGTCATGTAACCAATGATGATTATCCACAAAAATCTACAGCCTGGATTCCATCAGACAAAACCCAGGGTCTTGCACTCCATCTCGACCCGAATAGAGTACAAGTTCTAGCATGTGAATAAGTGAGCTGAAGTCGAACATGCAAGAACATCGTCTGATTACTGGCAAATGATGAAAGCCGTTAACAGATGCGAGAGGAACCACCAATAATGACAATGGTCCTCAAGGTACTATAGGTACAATCCATAGAATGTGAATAGTGAGCTGGCGTCAAACACCCGTAGAATCATATGATCGAAGGTCAATGATGAAAACCTTGCGTCGAATGCGAAGAACCTACCATTGAGGCATGCAATCTCTAAGGTACCCGAAAGGAGTCTCTAGATTAGCTTCCTGGATAATGAGTTGAAGTCGACAGGAAGTGACCTTGATCGAAGGTGGGCCATAGTGTTTCCCACATCATCAACGCAAGACAAAGGAACATAATGTTTATGAATCAGGATCAGTAGAGAATCAGAGGAGGGTTAAAACTGCAGAGGTCAAATTCTCTTGAACATATCGATGGCACGACAGTGGATTTGGTAGTATTTGACATCAAAAGATCAGAGGTCATGATGACGAGGCAAAGAACAGATGAGAGGTCAAAAGGGATTACCCAAACCCACAGAGGCAAGGAGAGAATGAGATGAGATGTCCCCAACCCGACACGAATGCAGACAAGTGCCATGTTCAAGAGCAACATACTGCCGACACGACGATGATACTGGTTCCATTTTCCCCACCATTTCTGGCGAGTACCCCAATTATTTTTGAAAACAAGCTTGAAGGGGATAACATAAGCTTGTGATATAAGTTCTTCCTTCAAAAAAATCCAACCTAGTACATTTAACGAGCCCCAGGAAGGAGAAACTCGAGTATCGTCATTACGATAGAATCCGATGTCATCAGGTTTTAACGAGTCTAACAAAGGAAGAACTGGGCATATTTTCATGTTTAGAGAGTTTGAAAAGACAACGGAAAAGTAAACTCCAATAGTCCCTTTTTGTAAACAGTTCCTTAGAACCGAAAAGGTAGAAAACTGTGTCTGACAAAACCTCCTAGTCACGATAGGCTAGGGTATTCCTTTTTCATAAATAATCCATCCTAGCCCGAAAAAGGGGTAAACTTATACAGGGTAGATGCCGTTTCACATCCAATTTAACGAGATCAAAACGACAAGCGACTTAGTAATCTTTTCATATTTAGAGAGTCAGAAAAGAGTGAAAGATGACTCCAAAAATGACTTTTTCGTGTTTTTATCGAGTCCGAAAAAGTATAAAATACAACTCGCACCGTCGTCCAAGTTACGTGAAAACCTGTTGTTGCACACGAAAGTGAGCGTAAAATCCATTTTTCGACAAAATATAGTAAAATATTGGAAAAATGACTTTCAAAACCTAATTTTGACTTTGAAAAGTTATAAATATGCCAAAAATAGTAAAAAAATATTCACTCTTACTTTTTACCTCTTGTAAGAGCAACAGTGAGCTTTTTCTGTGCAAACTTGCGACGGCTATTGTGGTCAATCGAGTAGGTCATTTCAGTTCTCGTTCGTTCTAGGTAAGAGGCGCTCTCCATAGCTTTATTTGAATTCATTTTTTATACATTTCCATTATGTTTTTGGATCCTTGAGGGGACCTTTGCAAAATTAGGGCTCGGTCAATTGGCGCGGGTATCGATCACGGACCCACACCAATTGGCTCCTTTTTGCAAAGGGGTCATGCCAGTTGGCTCGATTGTTAGCAAAATAGTCGCGCCAATGGCGCAACTCAAATTTCCGCTTGAATTTATCAAAATGTGAACCAATCAGCTAATTTTCTGAGTGTTCAAGAGATCTAATGAGGTGTTTATGACCATGTTGGTGCAAACACACACCCACAATGGTAATCGAGTGGAAGGAAAGGGAGTATGGTGAAGAAGATGAAATGGCCATGCAAAATGAAGCTTGCATGAATGCTCTCCGAAAATTCAGTCTAAAAAAGTTATTCTTAACACCATGTTTGAGAGCACAACCCGAGCTACTGTAGTATTTGATCAGCATTTGGGACGAGAACGAAGAAAAATTCAGGCTTCGAGACCAAGTGTTGGAACTTGAAGTATCTGACGTCTATTTCATAACTGGATTGTCTCGCAGAGGTCCAGTGCCGATCATGACATGAACTAGACCATCTGGTGATAAAATGGCAATGGTGATGGAAAGAGTGTGCCCAGGGGCATAAATAGGATCAGGCAGTGTGAAGGTCGATATCCACATGGTCCCCGATCTAGCACTCTGAGTAGTGCTCCACACCATTACGCGGGCTGTGGGGTCGCAGGCACCGCATGAGGCAACTAAAGCACAACTCCTCTTAGCATCTGAATGCATGAACCTGACACTTTTTGATTGGGCCACTGCCATAACAATGAACATCAAATGGAAGTTGACGAAGTGTAAGAAGGCCAAACATAAATATTTTGGGTATGGTTCCATCCTGGTATCATTCATCCTTGAACGACTACCAATTTTCTAGGGCCAGGGGGCGATAGTCACCAAGCCATCATTGAGGGAGCCAAGGATGGCTCAATGGGCAGCACTCCTGCCCAGATCAGGAGGGGGCCAACAAATGTCATGGAGGCCCGAGTTTTTTGTATGGCTACAACGATAGATGATTGTCGTTGAGGACTGGCCCTATGCCTGTACCAACTTCATGGGAGACCCAGATCTTCCACTCCCGGAGGGGGATGATTGGGATGAGGAGCTAGGTAAGGCTCTTTTTGATTTTATGTATTTATGATTTTTTTGTGATACATGCCTATTCTAACAAACAGTTCTATATGTGTGCAGATGTTGGCCCAGAGAGGCCTGCCGGGATGTTGCCCATCACACAGAGGACCCCTCTCACACACGATCCTCAAGCTAGGGGTGGTGAGGAGAGTGAGATAGTCCAGGACTTAGAGGGTATCGCCCGGGGGATCCTAGATTATGCCTGTCTAGCAGACGTCCTGATGGCTTACCAGAGGCATACTATGGGGGTGCCTAGTCGCCTCCATTGATTACTTAGGCCATTGGTGCGCGTAGTGACATGCTACCACGAGCACCACGCTGATTAGTCATCTAGGGCTTTTATATGCATATTTTTGAGAGACATGATGTCTCTGACTATTATTAAAACAGACATGTATATTTTTTGAATTTATGTGATGTACACAAACAACAAACTATTCGACACACACACACACACACACACACACACACACACACACACACACACACACACATATATATATATACATATATTTTTGGATGGATCTTTTTACATATGATGATGTTTTTTATATGCTATGGAAATGTCTAATACAATGTTATCTAATGCATTAATTACATGATCTGAATAACAAACGACCCAATGGAAAAGTTCACAAATTACATAACCACACATTTTATTTTTAAGCAAGCTTAAAAGCAGACATGAAAACTATGCTTGGAAATGAGTTTTATTTTTATGAAAGCTTAAAAAACAAATGGAAAATATGCTTGAAATGAGGAAAAATGGGCATGCCCCCAAGTAATGGTGTCTCAATTCGAGGTATATTTCATCTAAATCTAATAGAACTCAAATTAAATGGGCTTGTGTTTCATTATTTTAACAAGGTTGACACACTTAAAAGAACTATCCTCGTAGCAGCTTGTTTCATTGTTTTAGGAGCTTGACACAAGAAGAGGAACTATGCTCCGACGAGCCCAAAAGAGGAGGCTCAGGAGGGGGATAATCGGATACATCATGCTCGAGACAATCAAACATTGCCCCCAGGCCAGGCATGAACGAGGAACGATGATGGCCATTGCTCCATGACAGATCTTCAAGAGACATCGTTTCAACAATAGCTTCATAAGAAGGGAATACTTCTCTTAAAGGATCAGGCAAATCTGACCTAAAGATCATGTTAACTTGAATGATGTGCGATGGTGGCGCGAGAAAAATACCCATGAGGACAGGGTCCTTGAAAAGACCGGGTCCTACAATGTCGAGGGGATTGGGGATTTTATCCATGTAAGGAACATTGTTCTCAGAGGATGAGGTGAAGAAATACTACTGATCAACAGTGATAATTTTTCCCTCATGGGGAAACTTCAGAAGCTGGAAGAGGGTGGACGGAATGCATAGCATGGCATGAGTCCAACTGTGACCGAGAAGGAGATTGTAGTTGAGCTTGGTGTCAACCACTTCTACTTCTACGTTGACTGTCTTACCCTATAACATGATCAAAAAACTTTCGAGAACACCCAGGGGTTTAGATTCTCGACCATCAAATGCCTCTAGGGCATTGCGAGACAAAGTGAGAGCTGCAGAGCCGGTGGCCTTCCAGCATGCAGATGACATAACACAGGTGGAAGCACCTTCGTCCACAAGGGATCTATGGATGTTAAGGCCATTGATCCCGACTTGTATAACAAGAGAAATTTGATGTGGAATTCTGGGGAAAATTTTTTCTAGGTTGAAGGTGATAAGACTAGAATCGGTGGGATCGATTCCACCGATTGCGGACAACAGAGCTTTTTGTTGCAATGGAAAACTCTGAAGCACTTCCAACACAGACATTGCAGAAGGTGCCTATGCCAAATCCTCAACAATGCTATAGTGTTGAGCGGCATGGGTGTTTGGGTTATAGGAAGATTTTTTGCAGAACACCTTTAGAAGGTGGCCTCACAATAGGTTCAACGTTGGGTTTCTCAATTTCTAAAGGACCCAAGACTGGTGGGGGAGGTGGGCCATCAATGAATTCCTTCCTAGCTACCTGGCATGATCCAGCATAATCCTTCGAACGTGTAGCAATTGAGACAGGTGCAGCACCATTCATCATAAAAACTTGGGACCCAAATGGTGCAGATGGTGAAGGCTGCTCAACCATCTCGGTCTGCTGAGATGGGAATGGTTCTTTGAGAACTGCCAGAGTTCCTTTGGAGCCTTTCAGAAGTTGACTAACTTCATATCGTCAGGGACAATCTTTGGTATAATGGTCTCCTTCACAGATAAGGCAGGGGTACTTCAGTTTACGTTGGGAACCATCATTAGCATGAGGTGTAGAAGACTCCGGTTTTGGGGCATTGGATTTGGATTTTCCTTTTCCCTTATTATTTCCTTTGGAGGAATTTTCCATAGGATTAGCTTGAATGACGTTGACCTGCGCAGTCTTACTAGAATGCGGAGGGGCGGGAAGAGCAAAATTATTGGAAGAATTAGACTTCTGCTTCCCATTAGAGGACTTCCGAGAAGTCTGAGAAACTGAACCAATAACACCATCCACCGATGGGGTAGCTAGTGATTTAGAGGTCCTTGGCCATGGGGCATTAGTCAAGATATCATAGAGCATGCCGGATTGAGAGTACACCAGATCAAGGTACTGGGCACGAGCAATGGCTTGTTCTTCAGTCACACATGCCCCCATGGCAATATCTTGAGCGATATTGCTAACGAAGGAGGTAGTGAACCAATGAGTTAGTAGCTGATTAGGTATATCAAACTTGATCAGTCTACGATGACATCACCACTCATGAATATGATCAGATATGTGGGTGGCTTTATCCTACTTGAGATAATTCAGGAGATGCGTCCTGGCTTCGTAACAAACTGGTAATTGGAAATGTGTTAAAAAATCCATAGCTAACGTATTGAAGTCTTGAAAGATACTACAGGGTAATTCTATATACCACTTAGCGGCAGCACTGGTAAGAGTGTGCTGGAAAAGACATAGACGAATTGAATCATCCACCCAAGAGTTTGAAGGACACCACAGATGATAGGTCATCACATGAGCTTGGGGGTCCTCTCCAACTTTACCTTCAAATTTAGGACAGTCACCGGGCACCTTGGTTGGAACCGGAGGCCAATAAGGATTGTGAAGAATCAGATCATTGGTCAATTTAGAAACATCCAACAATTCCAACGTAGCAAGGAAAGGTAACTGAGGATTGAAAGGCATACCAGGCCCTCGATAAGGACCTGTACTTGTACTCCACCCTGGTTGAGCATAACTTTGCCCCCATTGGTTCTGTCCTAGGGGATTCTGACCATAGGGGGTATAAGCCGTATAGTTAGATTGATATGATTGCTGATAACCAGTGTACAGGGGTTGATAATCGGGGTATGGACCCTGATTATATGTCGGGCCCGTTTGAGCAGTATATGGATTTGACTACTGAGTATAGGTATAACCCGGTTGTTGAAGATAATAATCAGAACCTTGGGGTAAGTTGTAAACTGGTCAAGATTGACCTTGGAGGTAATAACCGCCTTGGGGTTGAGTGGGCTGTTGGTAAATGGGGCCCTACTGAGCCTGATAAGTTGGGTGAACAGGCGGATTCAGCTGTGGCATAGAGTAAATCGGCTGTTGAGTAGGGTTGATAGGATGTGCAAGTTCACCTAGTTGGACAGGTTGACCTGGCTGAGCAGGCTACCCTGGTTGAACAGGTTGACCCAGGTGAACAGGTTGCCCTGGTTGAACAGGTTGACCTGGTTGATGAGAGACACCAGGCTTCCCCGGATGAGCTGATTGGCCCGGTGGCGAGATAGGGCTAGGTTGTGCCTGATAACCAGTTGGACCCGCAACAGGACCATAAGATGGCCTTGGCTGTCCAACATTCAGACGAATAGGAAACTGAGGTTGTAGAGGTTGCACCATAGGTTGACAGGGTTGGATTTTCCCCCTAGGACCATACAACGATCTCGGTTGATACCTCGGTTGAACTGTAGGTCCTATAGGTTACCCTGGTTGGACCACAGTGTGAGGCTGTACAGGTTGACCTTGAGGGTTGTAGGACTGTCCCTGTGGACCGTATAACAACCCCTGCTAGCCCGAAGGTTGGCCCTGTAAGGGTTGTCCTTACGGGTCATAAAGATAACCAGGTTGGCCCGAAGGTTGGCCTTGGAAGGGTTGTCCCTATAGGTTGGAAGGTTTCCCAGCTTGGGTAGACAGAAAACCTTGAACATACTGATAAGCCTCTGGAGCAGGAAAACGTAGAGGGTTTCCCTGCTCATCGTACTGATATGGAAAAATATAAATGGGTGTACCATCCTGTGCATAATGGAAAAAATAAGGACAGTTGGGATCTTGGGAGGATTGACCAACCTCGGAGTTTGACTGCTGTAGAGACATCTGATACTCCTTAGGAGAGATATTCTCCGAAATAGCAGATGCTATGTAGACGTCTTCAGGAAACGACGCGGTCCTGATGGACTGCGTAGTAACAACGGGTGTAGATGCAGCTACACAGACAGTAGACCTAACAGGCACTGATGTGACCTGAGGAGATGACGTGAGGGGTGTCTTTGGGGACATCCCTAACGAAGGAATAACTGGCCTCGTAGACGGAGTTGATACTCCCATGGAGGCGACAATGGCCACAATCTGACTTAAGGATCTATACCCTGCTGGAAGCGAAGGACCAGGCGAAGACATGATAGATAATTCGGGGTTGTTTTCTGGGAACAGCTAGTAATCTTCACTAGATTTAGGGATTTCCTCACTAGGAGAAGGACTGGATGAGTCCATATCTAACCCTGCCGCTAGATCTTCTAAAAGACGGCGAGGACTAGGAGGGATAATGGAAGCTAAAAAAGGTGAACCCGATGTAAGAGGAGGGAAATATTCCCCTACTCCAAATCCAAACCAGGCATTGGATAAGGGCCAACTGAAATCAACTATTCCTCTAAAGGGAAGCTCAGATAGAACTGGTCGCCCGTCGGGAAACTCAGAGAAAATGGGCTGCTAAGGTTTAGCAGAGGACTGAGATACCTTTGATGAATCATCTGTGTAAGGACTACCACTGGACAAAACTGAGGGTCCCACCACTGTGACAGTAATGAAAAGAGGAAGAGATCAAACAAAAGCACACGGGCAAAACCAAGGCACACAATCAAACGACCAGAAAACAAACGCTAAAAGGCCGTGTGATCGCAGGTGATTTATTTTACCACATTGAAACTTAGAAATTTACCGTTTCATGTTTTAAGAGTCGAGAAATGGATAAAATGTGACTCTATCTCTTTAAATTTGGAAACAAGCATGAAAGGACAAGCGCTTGATGATCCTTTCAAATTTAATGAGTTAGAAAAGATCAAAATGACTACTCTGGAACTCTAGGCAAAGGGTGTACCAGATATCCGTGAACAGCAATATACACCTTGGTTTAAAAATGAAAGAGAAATCAACCAAGGACTTGATGTACATGCAGGAAATCTCCCCAAATGCTGTGTCCGGTGTATCACAGGTATAAGGTAGCAAAATCAGCTTCCTATGGAGAAAGGATAGCAACCTAGTGGGGTCTCCCTTTATATACGTGACGGTACAGGGAGCACAAGTCCGTACTAGGGCTGTCTAAAGCTAAGAGGTGAACGAAAGCTACTAGGTTTAACGATGCCAGAACACATCACTAGCCTAGACCTCTAAATATTTCGTTAATGTTTCAATGCTTCCTTAAGATAAATTGAATGAATTTTAGAGTTTATCTTCAATTATGTTTCAATTTTCAGGCCCTACCAAATGTTATGTCTCAAAATCCTCTAAATGCACACTACATGCCACAATTTATCACTTTGTTCGATGAATAGCTAACTACGGGAAGGTTGAGAGCTTTCACACAATAACAAAATGATCACAAAACAACCACTAGTGTCTCTAATGCATGCTAATGAAATTAAAAGCTTTTCCTTTAGAGTTATATAACACTAATAACGCAGAAAAGTTTTCAATTTACACTAACTAATCAAAAGAAAAGAGATTTGATTTTTTTTTATTTTCAATGCTTTAAGAGCGAGATGCATTAAACAAAATGAAAACTAATAACAAGACCAATTCGAGAAATGATAGTGAAAGAGTGAAAGCAAGCAAGTTCACTCAATACAAAATACACAATCAGACCTCAAACTGATGGTGAAATCCCTCAAATCAAAGAGGTATCCCAAAAACTCATACGAACCGTGTAATCTAGGCTCGAAACGAGACAAAGAGAAACTCGAATGGGAAAGAGAGAAATCACTCAAATAATGCAATAAAACAATGGAAAACCACCAAAGGAATGCAAATAAGAAACAACGAAGTTGACTAGAAAATGAAAACCAAAAACTCCCACGGGAGGCTCAACACACTATAGCACCTAGATGCCCTAGGGCTAGAATGTAAAACTAATAGTAGAGGGCAAACAACCAAAGGATAGAGGTCACACATAGTCAGCCAAGGCTTCAGGACACTCAAGCAGTTGAAAAAATGACACCAAAACCAAAAATCAAGCTCAGAAGGCTCAGAAACAAGTAAACCCTGGCACCACACAGGATTGGCACGACTGTCTGGCTGTAACTAGTGCTAGAAAAGGATTGGCGTAGGGGCCTAACTAGCAAAAAGTGCCAGTTGGCGTGACTATCAAGACAAAAACCGCGTTAGTCGAGTTTACTAATGACAAAAATAAAAAAGAGAAAATAGGGAGCAGATCAGGTATGGTGAGGTTAAACAGAGGTTTAACACTAGAAAAAGGCGAACCAGAAGAGCTGATCAAGCAGACAAAGACCAAAATAAACCAAAAATACAAGACAAACTGCAATCAATGTCGCCCCAGTGGAGTCGCTAGTTTGTTGGAGAGGTAAATCCCCTCTGCAGATAGAGGCAATTCCTACTAGACCAGATCAGGTCTAGCAACAACTGAGTCATGCTAGGACGCATGTTCCTAGTTACAAAAGACCAATATGCGACAAGAGGCCTACCGTAAGTCCCACGTTGCTGTTGCTTGCAGAGAATATGGCGCTTCCGTCCTTCACTTTGGCAGATCAAAATTATCCCGCTTAGCACGTTCGAACACCTGCACGTACACGAAGAAACAACACACAACGTAAAACCTAATACATGCAACCATATATCAGTCAGAGAAGATATAATTCATAACATAAGACATGAACATATGAATGGAACCATAGTCAAAGTCGTTTATTATTAATCACAACGAAAGAAAGATACAACATGAGCTTTGATGCTGGATCTTCCTTCGGCAGGTCGACAGCGGAGCACGTCTCAATGAAGCTCGTCAGGAATGGGACAAAGCTCTCTATCTTCAGCTTTGGCTCTCAGAGGCTGTCTGGCGATAGTCTCCTTGCTACTGATTCAACTCTTAGGCTACTAAGACTACTAAGAATAGCTTGATAAGGGAAAATAGCAAGCTTATATAGATGGTGGAAGGGGAGTTGGGATCCCTACAATGGTGGGATTGGCCCTATCCTCAAGGAAGCTTCCATTATAGGCGGAAAACTACTTCTCCTACATGGAGATCCGGAGCCAAACCTCCCAACTCATTTTAGAGACTCATTCAGGAGTTGGTTGGAATCAAACTTCCGCCATTTATTTTTAAAAAACAATCCTTATTAAGCTTGGCACGAGTAATACACTGGGACAGAGCACCAGTTGGTGCGCCCTATTTGATGGATTTCCCCCATTGGCACGAGGGCTAAACTGGCTGATCGCGCCAAGGCCAAAAGGTCTATTTTTATTGTTTTTTACAGGAAACTGTCTTCAGAGGAATGATTGTCCTTGTCAAGGGGGATGCCATGAAAGTGGTTTCAGGTCATGTCACTGCTCACAGGTCACGGAAAAGGCCCTCCAATGTGCGGGACGGGGGATTGCAGGGACGGTGAAAAATTACTATGTAACAATACTCAATCCCTCCAAAAAGTATTGTTCAATCCAAGGTAAAGCATTAACAAAGAAAATCTTGAAAAATTACAGCACCACACGTGGCTCCAAAAAATTCTTCGGCTTTGACTTTATTGATCATGATAGAGATGAGATTCACCTTTCTGAATTTGTTGAATTGGTTGAATCCCTTTATAATCTAATCGAATTTGGGAAACTATATGTTGTCTCCAATGGAACAATTAAACAAACAAACCCAAACTACAACCCCCTAAACAACAAATGGGAGATTTACTTATTTGCTGCATCAACTATCAAACCATGTTTGGAAGATGATCCAGCCTTCCCTTATCAATGCTTTCATTTCAAAATAATCATTGAAATCAAGTCCAAAAGAAAAAATACCATTGTAGATGCATTATTGGTGTTGTTAGCTCCACCTCACCTACTTCGAGAATTCAAAGAAGAGATGGAACCAAAACACTAAGAAAAACACCCACAAGGAGAAGTTAGGTTTTAGCATTGATATAACAATATGGGGAGATCAATGTGACTCTATAGGAAATAACTTTGTTGAATTACGCTCTTCTAACAAACCACCTATTTCGGGGAATTTCACCCTAGAGGTTCGTTGGGTTACAACCTCCACAGAGCAGGGGCATGCTACTTAACAGAGACTCACACAACCATGCACGTTCAGAAAAACTAAATAGAATAGAATGAGAAGGTTACCCGTAGGTCCTACGGTTGAAGAAGATCCCACGGGGTTCAAACCCCCAGCAACCGTCCTTCCTTCTTAACCTGAAAGACAAGAAGAAACAAGCACGAAGAACAAGTTGTGCAGCATATATCTACTCTAAATGTTAGTGAGATTCATATAAAACATTAAATAAATCATAATGAATGCTTGTATAACAAATATTCTCATGCATATAAGCATACACTAACACATTTATTTCGGGAACAACATGATACTTCTGTATTATAAATAGCATGTACAAAAGTAACGAGTGGAGAGATCACCTGATCCTTCCACGGCCTTCGCAGATCGTCGTCTGGATCCGTCCAGCCCTTGCCTCGCTAAGACTCCTTCCAAAATGGTGCATACGAGATGACATATAGGGAGATGTGCATCTCAAGGAAACAAGGGTTTCCTATAATGAACTGGGAAAGTGCAGGAGGCATGGGGAATCAGACTTGGATAGGGAATACCAACAGAGTATAATATCAATAATTCTCTCTCTCCCTTAGGCCATACACATGAGGGCTTTTTATAGTCCCTCCAAGTAGTTTCAGCAGTTGGAAACAGTTGGCCACGGGCTGGGGTGGTTGAACTACATGAGTAACCAACAACCCAGCGCGAAATTAGGGATTTTTTATATATTTTTTAATCATTTTAATGGCATACGCGGAAAATTCTAGCTGGACTCGCGTATACATGCGGAAAAGTACGGGCATAGTCGCGTATGGGGGATTTTACACTGTTTTTAAGTGAATTTGTCCAAGTCTGTAGGAATGGGTGCCCAAAAGCCATGTAGCAATCATGAATCATGTCAAGGTGAGAAATGATGCTATAACAGATGCCCCCTAATATATGAGGTCATAAGGGGTACATGATGGCCGAAATGTATTATGCACAAAGAAAGAACTTCGCAAGGACAAGAGAGGACTTCACCAGATTTCAGCCTGCCAAAAACCAATGAAAGAAACCAGAGAGTCAACTCATGCTGAGGCGGGCATACCCATGCTCAGTCAAAAATACATCATATGGAAAGTACTGAATGGATCCAATATGTATACAAGTATAGCTGAACTGAAAGTACACAATGAATCATCTGAGCATGGCCCGGAAGTGTAAATTTGAATCAATGTCTAAGTATCACATATAGAAAGCTGATCAAAGATGGTGCAACTGGATGTTTGATCATATAAGTAACTGAATCTCCAAGTACCGGATCATAAGAGGTGGATCGAACGGTACAATCACACAACTCGGGGACCAACATATAAGATGCTGTTGTGCTGAACTTCAACATATAAGGGTGGACGACATCACTGGCAGAAACTGAAAGGACTGTCAAAATTGAACCGAGAAATGCTGATGCAACCCGAGGTCTTCACCGATCACTATGGCACAATTCTACACAATGGGAATAAATGAGATGAAGTCGACCATGTGAGAAATCTTTGGATTACTGGGCAATGATGTATCCCATTAACCAACGTGAGACAACCCACCGATAATGATAATGAGTGTCAAGGTGCCCCAGTACAATCTGACAAGTGCGAATGAATGAGTTGAAGTCGAACACTTGAAAGAATCTACCAATCAGGAGGCAATGATGAATCCCCACTGTCGATAGCGAAGAGTCTGCCACTGGTGACTACAAACCCTAAGGTACTGACAAAAAGACTCTAGACCTTATTCCCAGAGCAATGAGTCGGAGTCGATGGGAAAATATCTGCTGGAAGGAAGGCATTAGGGCATCCCACATCAGTCCAGCACGAGTGTAACCCGCAGGCCAAGATTTGGAAGGAATCGAACGAAGTAGAGTGATGGAACCAAAGCCGAAGTACGTTTCCGACGTGCACAAGATGAAGCTAGCGCATGGAAGAAACCCTCTGAACCAACCAATAATGAAAGCTGACACAGAGGCGAGAAATCCGCCGATAGGGTCAAATGGAAATCAAGGTACTACACGAATCCCAAGTGTGATAATGTGTGCTGATGTCGAACACAGGGGAAACCACTCAGTCAAAGACCCATGATGATGATCAAATGCTGAGCACAAGGTCACCTATCAATGATGAAAATAGGCCCAAGGTGCGGCTCTAGGTTTGCTCTCAGAGCAATGTGTCGTAGTCGATAAGAGACAAACCCGCCAGCGAGAAGTCAATGGGGACCTTCTCAAACCAGCACGAGCGGAAGATCAAAACATCTGATGTGATAGAACATGATACTGACAAGACCGGGAAGGCCGACTAAATAATGAGTCAAGAGACACCGCAGAATGGCCGACTCAGGCTAGACTTCTCTTGAACAAAAGCATGACTCGTGATGAGAATGGCAGTAAAAAAGTGACACTGTATAAGTCTGTCATGCAGGAGGCAAAACAAACCCTCCATATGATTGGAAGAGATAACCAACCGGGGGAGGACTGACAAGTGAAACATGGTAAAGGATGAACCTAGGTCAAAACTAAAACCATCCCAAATGAAGGAGATATATATAAGTAAATGTGCTTTGTTCAAGCGCGACAAAACTGACTCTATACTGCCATCAAAACAACGAAGATACATCCCGTTCCCGCTCTTTTTGTTATATTTGATTTTTTTGTCTTTTTCATATAATAAGCCTGAAAAAGAATAAAAGAATGCTATGGTAGAATGGATAGAACGAGTATCAAGAAATCAGATGCACTAGTTCCTGGGATTGGAACAATCCTATGCTCAATGCAAGGTGGCAAAAACTGGTCAGTGATACTCAGAGGAACGTTCCATCCATGGGTACAAAGGTGTCAAGTCGTGATAGCTAAGTGCATGCAATGGTTAACTTGTACAGAAAGTCAAGGTCAAAAGTTGGCTTAACATTGAGTCCAAATGAAGCCGGCTAAAGGCCAGGATAAACAAGTAGCCAATATGCAATGCAGTAATACAACTTAAACGACACCAGGGAGCCTCTAGGGTAAAAGCCAGAAAAATGATAAGTGATGAAGAAGAAGAATGAAGCTTCAACACATAAGACATGGCGGAACTAAAGAGGACTCCCGAGCTTACATAAAAAGCAGCATGGGCAACAAGTGATAGCGAGGAACTAACTAGGAAGCCCATGTAAAGGAAGGCTCTACCATCAAGTCATGATAAAATAATCGGAGAGTGAAATGGGTGTAATACTCATGACCTGATGGGATCGACTCTAAGGCAAGTGATCAGTATGGAGGCTAGAATGCAAGATGCAACGGAAAGTGATTTCCCTAACCTATATGCCAGTGAAGATCATATACCTACCGTGAAGAGTCGGAAATCATGGATAAAAAACAGGGAAAAATCTCAAAATCGTCAAAATGTACCTGAAACATACCAAACTGGGCACTTCCAAGCAATCGAGTTATGCAGCTTAGGATATATCGAAAAAATAGGCATAAATAAATTTTGCGAAAATTTTCGATTTTTTAGCCATAAATAGACAAATTACCTCTCATTTGGTTCATTATTGCATAGCTGATTTGGAAAAAGTGCTCTAGAGCAACAAACTTCTTTCGTCAAATCAGGAACAACCGACCGTCAGAACTCAGCGAAACTTCAGGTAGGCTCCTTAATCATCCTGTTTATTCATTTTGTCCATTTGGAAATTAAAATTAAGTGATTTTTAGCTTTAAAACCCTTGCTAAAATATGCGTACCTGTGCATACGCGGGTTCACTGAAGGAAACCTGCGTATACACGCGACTGTGTACAGGAAAAACCGCGTATGCGCAGGTCCGAAACTTAAAAAGCGTGGCTAATGCATAATTTGATGAAATTTCTCAGGATGACCATCTCATGGAGGGAACGTGAGCATAGCGCAATAGACCAAGAGGTCATGCAGGATCGCGCAGCGCAAAATATCCTCCGAAATTGCAGATTGTTCAAATTCTTTAAAATGCCCAATATGAAAAGCAATGTGCGGTTGCTTGAAATGCTCGTAAATTACTGGGAACCAGATCAGGATTGCTTCATAATTGATCAGATGCCACTACGCATTGAAGTGGAAGATATATATTTCATCACTGGACTCTCCAGGAGGGGAGAACCAGTAGATCTGCACAGAAAACCCCTGGGAGGGTTGACTGTGGAAGATTATGTCCACGTATATTGCGTAGATAATTCCAAAAAGGTTGGAACGCAGATTGCAATTAGAGATATCAGGGATTTTCACATGAAGATCCTCCTTTTCACCATCAGCAGAGTGGCAGGATCTGCCTCACTACATCAGGCGTCCAGGACGCAAATGAGTATAGCTGTAGAGTGTTTGACTCATGTTTACGATTGGTGCACAACCCTGCTACTGAACATGAAACAACAGCTGACTTCTATTCGCCAAGTAAAGACCAGACACTTTGGCTATGGTACCATTTTGACAACATTCTTCTTTGAGAGGATTCCAGCTTTGAGACCCAGAGTCATCTCTACTATCAGTAGCCCGCGGGACCCAAGAATTGCCCGTTGGGTAGACATGATGAAGAGACTGGGGGGTAGTGAGGTACCCCGGACCACGTGGGACGATGAGTTCTTCCTGTGGTGGGGAGAACAGATCATCGCAGTGGACGACTATCCCTATGCCGGGATGGATTTCCGTGGAGATCCAGATCTAGTTCTTCCACCTGGCACAGCATGGGGAGCAGTCGGTAAGTTTTGCAAAATTTTTTGACTTATATGATTTTTTGGATTTTTTCAAATATGTATGAAAAAATGAAAAACAAACATGTTTTTGATTGGATTCATAATGACTGACAATTTAAAATGATCATGTTTCAGATGTTGGACCAGTTCGTCCTGAGGGCCTACCGTGCCATAAGCGCCACAGAGGTGAGGCAGAGACAGTGGATTCCAACAGGACTCTCCAGGCCGTGCAGAGAAACTTGGAGGGATTAACCCGCCAAATCCCTATGGCTGCTGTGGAGGACTTGCCGGAAGCCATCCAGAGACGGGTGGTAGGAGTACCACGAGACTGGGTTAGATTATTCCGCCGTGTGGCCACTGCAGTTACGTTCTATAGGAACACGACTTCTGGGCAGGGACCTCAGGAGTAGACAGATTTTATGTATTAGATGACTGTATATTCTTTTTTGAGACTGAACATGATGGGGCATAAGCCCAAGTTTTGTATGAGATTATGGATCCAAATTTTGTAAAATTTTTGACACACCGATGATATATATACAGCGATATTTGATGTGATGTGATAAATGTATCAAATGTATGATGTTTTTGATGATTAAAAATTTATTGTATGGAATGATTAATATGCCAATCTAATGCTTGATTAGCTAATGAGTCAGCAAACCAATTGTTAGCTCGAGGAATATGAATGAAAGTTAAAAATTAAAATGACCTTTGTAACAAACGTACCCTCAAGAACAATCGTAATAAAAAAGGATCTCGTACCCGATAAGTGTTGTTCAACTGCGACACCACCAGCTGGGAGTCCAAGAAAACTACCAACGAATCAACACCCAAAGATATTGCCTCCGAGAGTAGATGAATGACTGCAGTGTATTCTGCTACGTTATTGGAAGGAGGACCAATGCAGACCCCTCTTGATACCAACAGCTGACCGGAAGGATAATGAAGCACCCAAGCCGCGGAAGCTAAGTTCCGGGTGTGTCTACTAGCACCATCGACGAAACCAAAATGACTCATGACATCCAACACAACCTGCCAAAGCAGATCAAAAACATCACCAACTCATCAAAGATCGAAAATCAACCAGATATGTACAAAGCAAAAAACTACTATATACAAAAGCAATATGCCAGGCCGAAGCCTAGGCATAATATTTCTTCAAATAGAGCCCATTTCGGGGCTCCGGCAACTCGTTCCCTTCGAAATCAACCAAGGTATAAGCTCCTTTCTTAAGGACTTTTTTAACGATATAGGGGCCATACCACATAGATTTAAACTTTCACCTTTGGACGCTCCTTTTCTTGGGCATAGACCAAAACAAAGGTCGCCTTGAAAAGACCACAGAGCTTGACCGCCTTATCGTCTTGAACCTTGACTCGGTTTTTTATCACCTTTATTCATCGTGGTGGCATCTCGACGCTGTTCATCAAGATGTTCCAGATGAAGGAGCCATTCTTCAAGACTAGAAGTGTCAGGAAGAAGTTCAACAGCTAATTTAAGAGAAGGAATCTCACATTCAATGGGAAATACGGATTCCAACCCATGCACTAGTTGAAACGGAGTAAAGCCAGTTGCAGTTTTCACTGACGTCCTGTATGCCCAAAGTGTAGGATATAGCATAATATTCCAGTTGGATCTAGCTTTATCAATTGTCCTTTGAAGAATTGTCTTCAAGGATTTATTCACGGCTTCCACTTGCCCATTGGCTTGAGGATAATATGGAGATGAATGATCCTGCCGGAAACCCAATTTGAGAGCCAACTCAGCCATCATACTATTCTGAAAATGACTGCCATGGTCAGTGACAATCTCTCTAGGTATACCAAAACAAGCGATAACTTGGTTGAAAAGGAACAAAGCTGCAGTCTCACCATCGTTCCCAAAAGTAGGCATAGCCTCGACCCACTTCGTAAAGTAGTCTACTGCTACAATAATGTACTTGTGACCTTTTGCCGAAGGCGGGTTACAAGTAGTAAAATCAATACCCCACTTTGTAAAGGGTCCGACAGTAACGACTGGAAAAAGCGGAGCTGGATGAGCGCGCATTTTTCGAGTATACACCTGACAAGGATGACACTTCTTGACCGATTCAATATAATCTTTGAAAATCGAGGGCCAGAAGTAGCCAGCACGCAAAATCTTTTGGGCTGTAGCAAGCCCTGATAAATGACCCCCACAAGCTCCACTGTGAGAATCATTGAGCACAGCCTCAGCTTCTTCGAAAGTTAAGCAGCGTCTTAGGATTGAATCAACCCCTCGACGGTACAAAGCATCACCAATAATCAGATAATTCTTGGCCAAGTGACGTAGCTTACGACGCTCATCTTTCGAAAAAGAAGAGGGAAACTTCGCAGTCTGGAGATACACAATGATATCCCCATACCAAGGATCTTGTGGAGAGATTAGAAACAAGTGTTCGTCCGGAAAGGACTCATCATAGATCATCTCCTCTCCACAAGGCAACTCGAAGATCAATTCCGCAAAGACTAATGACTTCTTGGATTTGGCAGACATGAACTCGAGATCAAATTCTTGTAAAATCACAATCCATCTATTATATTTGCCCCCAATCACTTGCCTGCTGAGGACAAACTGAAATGGATTGGCAGCTACCAAGACATAAGTTTTGCGAAGAATAATGTAATGCCAGAGTCGCTGCACAGCATGAACTGCTGCTAAGGCTAATTTTTCTATCGGAGTGTATCGAAGTTTAGGTCCTACCAGCCCTCGACTAAGGTAGTAAATAACATGCTCTGAAAGAGCATCATCTTCCTGAACCAGAACCATACCGATGGTAGATTCTGCTGTAGCCAGATACAAAAGAAAATCTCTGCTATAATCAGGTGGACTCAGTAAAGGAGCAGAGGTCAATGCCTTTTTCAAAGCATTGAACGAGCGTTGAGCGTATTCGTCCCAAAGAAAAGGAACTCCTTTCTTCAACAGTCTCATATATCCCTTTGTAATCTCAGCATAGTTGACGATAAACCTCCGAAGAAAATTAGACTTCCCTTGGAGACTTTGAAGCTGACGGATTGAAGACGGGGGAGGCAACCGAAGTATTGCCTCAACCTTGAAGGGATCTACCCTTATCCCTTCCCTAGACACAATAAATCCCAACAGCCGACCGGATGTAACTACGAAAACGCACTTGTTTGGATTCAATCGAATTTTATAAAAATGACATCTTTCAAATATTTGCCGGAGGTGACCAGGATGATTCATCCTCTTTCGAGAATGAGCAACTAGATCATCTAAGTATGCCTCGATAATCTTCTTGATGTCATGGAAGGCGTAAGACATGGCCCGCTGAAAGGTAGCTCCAACATTTTTAAGACCGAAAGGCATTTTCTTGTATGCGAATGTACCCCAGGGACAAATAAATGCAGTCTTATGTTGATCTTCAGGACGGATAGTAATTTGATTATATCCTGAAAAACTGTCCATGAAGGAGAAAATCTCGTTACCGGCACACTCGTCAATGATCTGATCAATGAACGGTGTGGGGTAATTGTCTTTAGGACATGCCTTATTTAGGTCTCTGAAATCGATGCACACTCGAATCGTTCCTTGCTTTTTATCTACCGGAACAGGGTTTGAAACCCATTCAGTCAGAGGAACTGGGAAAATGAATCCCACCTTAAGCAGCTTTTCAACTTCAGCTTTGATAGCTGCTGCCTTCCTAGGATTAACCGGACGAAGTTTTTGCCTGACCGGCTTAGCGTTTTCATACGTCTTGATCTCATGTTGGACGATAGATGGGTCTATGCCAGGCATTTCCTCATAAGACCAAGAAAAAACATCCCTATACTCTTTGAAGAGCTCGGTATAGATTTGAACCTCTTCATGGGAACATTCAGCTCCAATGAAAACGTTCTCGATAATGTTGGGATTCCTGGAGATGTTCACCGGGATAGTGGGAGAGATCACAGCCATGTTCCCTTCAGCATAAACCTGTGCTGGTGCTAAGGGGCTCAAGACTGGGTGAACAGGTCCAGGAGACTGAGGACTTGGAAAACTAGCTTCGACTTCGCTCAAGTTAGGTAGGAAGTAAGACCGATGATGCAAGTCATCCCACGGTCTCTCTATACCTGTCATTGCTTCCAGGATGGCCTCTTCAGATGGAAGAGTTGTATCTAGACAATCCTGGGCAGAAGAAGAAGTAAGCGTCCAAGCTGGAGCCACATCACCATCCAACTCTTCCGGCGAAAGAGGAGCTGGATCAGACTCTGCAGTGTCAACAACAGACTGATATGCAATCTCAGCTGCAGAAATCGGGAATGCCATTCCACCTACTTGCCCTTCTTCCAATGTGGCTGTTGGAGAAGGTAAGGTCCAAGGGTCCGAAAAATAATGAGTTCGAAAGAACTCTCTTCGAAGGGGAGCCTTGGAGGATGAAATAACATTAATAGACACCTTAGGAGGAGGAAGATCAAAAGAACCCATCAGGGAAGAATACATTCCAACTCCTAGATTCTCGACAGGCGCCTTAGTATTATCCAACTTAGGCACAGATGAGTCAGAAGGCGCATCCAGGTCTACAGGAGGACAGTCCAGTTGATCCACCGTGACTATCCTCCCTTCGTGGGGGAAACATGCAATTTGAAACAATGAGGATGCAATGGCATCCATCTCATATATCCAGTTCCTCCCCAGCAGAAGGTTGTAGTCTAAGGCTGCATCCACTACCTCAACCTCTATGTTAACGGTTTTTCCCCCAACACAGATGGGCAAAGCCGGGACAATACCATGGGGTTTGTGAGAATGACCATCGAATGCAGTAAGAACAGTGCTAGATGGAACAGCTTTGGGAGATCCAATTGTTTTCCAACATGTGAGAGACATCACGCATGTGGAAGCACCCTCATCGACCACCGTTCGAAAGATATTGGTCTTTCGATACGACGATTTAATGTGAAAAGCCATGTGATGGGGGAATCTCTTTTTAAAATTAGTCATATCAAACGTAATTAGAAGAGAATTTTTTGGATCAATAGCCCCAATGGCAGTGAGTAAAGCACTGCGCTGAGCCGGACAAGACTGGAGTACCTCTAAAGCTGACATAGCACAAGGACTCTGCGCCAGATCTTCTACAATCGAGTAGTTATGGGCAGCCCTCGCATTCAGATTAATCGTTGTCCGCTTAGAATATGCTTTTGGCATCCGAGGCATAGACTCAACAATAGGCTTCATAATGTGAAGCGGCTCAGTAGCATCAGGAACTTCCTTAGCTTTCGAAGATTCCTCTCCGCCATAATCACAGGATATCATAGCGATATCCGCGTGAGCACTCATCATAAATATATTCGATGGAATTTCCCCTTCCTGGGTGCCCCCAGAGGAAGCCCCAGGATTTTGGTTCTCGCCAACAACTAATTGCTGCCCTTGGGGAAAAGGGTTTGTTAAGACAGCCTGGGAACTAGAAGAACCTTGCTGGGATAATAGGCACTGAGCATCCTGAATTTTAGGGTAAAGGTGTGTGAGATGGTCTCCAGCACAAAGCTTGCATGGAAACTTCACTTTCTTTTTCTCCTTTTGACCCTCACCAACACGCTCGTTGGTTTTATTTGCATTGCCCTTCCCATTCTTGCCCTTCTTCTTGTTATTTCGTCCCTTCTTCTTCCCATCGGACTATTGATTTCATTTGGGATCAGAATTTTGGACAGCATTTATGGACAAATACTGGGAAGGTGATGAATCAGCAGGCACAGCCTGATTAGAAGGAGCATCTTGTAAAGACAACTGCTGCAATTGAGAAAGCAGGCTGGCTGCACTACTATTGACCGATCCGACAAGCCCGTCACCATGCGGACCAGGTTTAGTTTTCGATAAGTCCAATTTGGAGCGAGGAGCATTGGGCAAATACTTATAAAGTACCCCAGACTGAGAATATATCAGTTCTAACTGCTGGGCCCTAAAAATGGCCTGCTCCTCAGAAAATACCCTAGATAGGGATACATCTTTTGAAATATCTGACTGCAGTGATTTCAGAAACCACTCGAGAAGGAATTAACCTGGAATATGGGCTTTGATAAGCCTCTTCCTTCTCCTCCATTCCTGAATGTGATTAGAAATGTGAGTTGCCTCATCCTGCTTAAAATTAGCCAGGAGTTCGGTCCCAGCCTCATATCTGACAGGCAACTGAAAATGGTTCAGAAATGTGACAGCCAGTTCTCCAAATGTGGCAAAACTGCCCCCAGTGAGCTCGATATACCATTTGGCAGCATTTCCAGTTAGGGTGCATTGGAATAATCTCAACCTAATCGAGTCATCGATCAGGGAGTTCGAAGAACACCATAAGTGGAAAGTGGTGATGTGGTCCGCCAGATCCTCTCCATTCTTACCTTCAAACTTTGGAATGTCTGAAGGAAGTTTGGTTGGGACCGGAGGCCAGCCCGAACTATAACGAATCGGGTCATTAGTCAACTTCGACAAATCTGGCAAGTTTAACGTTGCCAGAAACGGTAAGCGAGGCATAGCCTGAGGATTCCATCCTTGATGGGATGGATTCCCAACATTCTGAAAAGAATAGCCTGGATTTGATGAGGCACTAGGCTGCCAGAAAGGACTCGTAGAAAACGGAGAAGAACCTCCTCCCCACGCCGAGTTACCAAAGCCCAGACCAGTTCCCCCCGCTGAAGTGTTGACTAAAGAGGAGAGCCCCTGATAGGGGTTCCAAGCATTAGACAGAGGAGAAAAGGACTGATAAGCACTCGATGAAGGGAAAGAAGCATTCCCTTGATGACCTGCGTAAAACTGATTCCCTGCCCCCGCTGTAGTAAAGACAAGATTCCATCCCGTAAAAGTAGTCGAACTTTTCCCCCCAGACCAAGGGTTGAAACTCTGGGTCTAGGACGTAAACGGAAATGACCCTAAAGAAGGATTGGAACTAGGAATATGCCCAGTCCCAAAGGGGAAACCCTGAAACGAAGCTGATCCACTAGCCATGTTAGACATGGGCGTAGATCCAGCTGAAGCAGCAGAAAAGGAAAAAGAGGGATTTCCACTAATGGACATCCCTGAACAAAAGGGACCAGAATGGGAAGCATGTGCTTGGGTGAACCCAGAGCCAAACACAGCAGCACTAGAAGCAATCGTAGATGAAGCAATAGTGCCCCCTGCTTCAACAGAAGCAGGAGTCTGAATGCCTGCAGCACTCACGGTAGAAGCCGCGTTCCCGGTCGTGGCCATCGAAAGATAAGAATGATACGGAAGATCCGGCGGTCTCTCCGACTCCGGTCCGATGTACTGAACAACGAATGGATAATCAGGAGGAAGAGGAGATGGCCCTGTAGCAGGAGGCTCAGGTACGTCTTCGATTTGAAAATCTTCTTCCTGAGGAAACAAAACTCGCGAGGTGAGCGGAACGCTCCTCTCGGGGCCGACACCAGAATCAGCTATGAAACCTTCAGACCTTGGTGGAGGATCTCTCTCCACAGCGTCAGACTCCACAGGGTGGTAACCACCTGCTAAATCGCTCCTACGCCTTCTCGAAGAAGGCTCTGCACTCTCGGGAGATAACCCTCGGATTCTCCTCGAACGTCGAGGCGCTTGATCAGCCACTTTTATAGATTTATTAAATTAGACTCAAAAAAGTGAAAATCTAGGCAAGCTAGGAGCAAAGAGCACTCACTAAAAATAAAAATCCCTGAGAAACAGCAAGCAAATAGCCTCCAGGTATTTCCGCTCTGGGTGATGAGGACCGGACACCAAAATACAGGAAAGCGAAGTATAGGACCTCCTGAAAGCAGTCTGGGATGATTAGGGCCCAGAACAACTAGCGAAGGTATCAGAAACAGTTACGCCGACCTCCTAACGACAGCCTTTGCCAGCTCAAGCACCCAAGCTTCACAAGGGCACCCCCCAGAAGTACTGCTGAAAGTGATGCGACGTCTGCCTCAGGTACCACGGGTATTCCCCCCCGCAGTCACCTGTGTGGAACCTAGGAGTGGCAACTATGGACACCAATCTGTATCAAAAGCTGGGCGGAACGGTCTTGAGGTCAGATTCAGCCAATCGGAGAGGGGGTATCCCTCTTCTCAGCCTTCACTTCCCCTCGCGCTTGACTCTCGGATGAGAGCTCTCCCAGTCCACCTCACGGAGTTGGATTTCTCTCAATTAATCAACTTCTATGTTTGTTTGAGCGGCCTTGGAGAGTTAACTCTCCACTCACCTATTCCAAGGCCCTACAACCTAGCTAGTTGGTGATTGACACTTAGAAAAACTTGCTAGTTGATTTTAGATTAAATCGCTTATTTTAAGGGCTGTTATGTTAAGTCACAAGGATATGGAGATGAAACGTATGGTGTTTTTGACGCAAAAGAAATTAATAAAAAATTAACTACATGCAAATGCAGTTCTTTGTCTTTCGATGAAGAGCAATCTCTATACAGGTTCTACGAGACTAAAAATTGTATTTTTTTTTTTCAGAAAGCAAACTCACACTCACAAAAACTAAGAAATTGACTAAATGATTATATGCACCTAATGCAAATCACTACAAGCATGTAAATCCTAAGATGCAAATCTCTTAAAGCGGAGTGAAATTCCCAAAAAGTACCTTCAGTTTTAACTCTTCTTTTGTTGCCCTAAAAGCTAGCTCTCGAAATCAATAACTCTTAAAATAAGGACAGCAAAAAACTTAAAAATAAGCAGAAGAAATCGAGTGACAACTCCTCCTCAAAATCAAGCCTAAAACTAAAAGCAAGAAACCTCACAAAAGCTTCAAAATTTATGGCAAACGAAAATGAAAATGCAACAACAAAAGAAAATAACAAGTGAAAATGTTTTTTAAGCCTTTGAAATGCAAAAACAAAAAGCGAAGCAAAAGTTTTTCAAGCTTTTTTGTTTTATAGAGAAAGAGCTCTAAAAGACCAAGCACAACTATCAAAATCCAAACCAAATAAGACCAAATTTCAAGCACAAAATTCAACAATGCTCCCAAACCTTATAAAGCTAACTCGCAGCAAGATCAATAAGAGCAAAAGAAGACCAAAAACTCAGCCACTTAGCCTAGAAAAATAGTGCAAACTCGTTGCAAACAAAAACTCCAAAGAAGCAAGAAAAGCTCTTCAAAAGTTGCAACAAAACCTAGCCTATGGAACTCAAGAAAACCAATCAAAAACGAAGCAAAAATCACAATGCGAAGCACAACACAAAGATAGGAGCGAGTCAGTGAGCAGAAGCTCTTTGTTCTGATAAAGCAGAACAGCCAAGAATGCTCAGAAAGCGATCTTGGAACTCAATCCAGAAGTGCCAGCACCAGAAACAACACTTTGCCAAAAATACTAGTTTTCGATCAAACGAAAGAGAGAAAAGACATGAAACCACTTCCTTCACACTCCAGTAAGTACAGAGACACTGTAGAAACAGGCCTCCACAGCCAGAAAGGACCAAAAAGTCAAGAATCCCAAAAATTCAAAATCTGCCTAGGTATACGCTACTTCACAGCTATGCAACCAGCGTGCATACGCGTCTGTTCTAAGGGAAACTCGCGTATACGCGGTTTCCTTCAGACAAACTAGCGTGTATACGCGACTGTGTGCAAAAGAAGGTGCGTATGCAAAGGTAAATAATGAAAAAAAACAAAAAGAACAAGCCTGGAAAAGACACCAAGACTTCAGACTGACTGCAAGAAAATAAACTGGACCGCAAATGAAAGTTAAAACTGTTGGGATCCTACCAAACAGCTGAAACCACCCAACAGGAGAATCACAAAAGTGTGATCCCCAGTGGAGTCGCCAATTCTGTTTCGGGGAAATCTCACCCTAGAGGTTGGTTGGGGTACAACCTCCACAGAGCAGGGGCATGCTACTTAACAGAGACTCACACAACCATGCACGTTCAGAAAAACTAAATAGAGTAGAATGAGAAAGTTACCCGTAGGTCCTACGGTTGAAGAAGATCCTGCAGGGTTCAAACCCCCAGCAACCATCCTTCCTTCTTAACCTGAAAGACAAGAAGAAACAAGCACGAAGAACTGGTTGTACAGCATATATCTACTCTAAATGTTAGTGAGATTCATATAAAACATTAAATAAATCATAATGAATGCTTGTATAACAAATATTCTCATACATAAAATCATACACTAACACGTTTATTTCAGGAACAGCATGGCACGTCTGTATTATAAATAGCATGTACAAAAGTAATGAGTGGAGAGATCACCTGATCCTTCCACGGCCTTCGCAGACCGTCGTCCGGATCCGTCCAGCCCTTGCCTCGCTAAGACTCCTTCCAAACTGGTGCATATGAGATGACATATAGGGAGATGTGCATCTCAAGGAAACAAGGGTTTCCTATAATGAACTGGGAAAGTGCAGGAGGCACGGGGAATCAGACTTGGATAGGGAATACCAACAGAGTATAATATCAATAATTCTCTCTCTCCCTTAGGCCATACACATGAGGGGTTTTTATACTCCCTCCCATTAGTTTAAACAGTTGGAAACAGTTGGCCACGTGCTGGGGTGGTTGAACTACCTGAGTAACCATCAACCCAGCCCGAAAATAGGGAATTTTTATATATTTTTTCATAATTTTAATGGCATACGCGGAAAAGTCTAGCTGTACTCGTGTATACACGCGGAAAATCACGAGCATAGTCGCGTATGGGGACTTTTACACTGTTTTTAAGTGAATTTGTCCAAGTCTGTAAGAATGGGTGCCCAAAACCATCAAAGCAATCATGAATCATGTCAAGGTGAGAAATGATGCTATAACACGACCAATCCTTGGTATCATGGGGGGTATCAAGGGAGGTCAGGTAACTGAATTTAATGGAATCAGCATAGGGACAATCTCCACTACCACTCTTCTAATAAGTCCAAACATTGAAGAAACTCCGCAACTCCATACTTGGTTCTGTAATACTGGCTACAACTCTTCGTCTCCATATTTGAGTAGAAAATATAATGTCACTTCGAACTGAGCTTTACCACAGAAGACAATTCAAGAAATTTCTTACATGGAAGCCCCTGAGAAGGCAATATGGGTTTCGGTTCATTCCACCATTACTTCTCTACGCATGGACGACTTATATTTTCTTGTGTGTCCATTAGAATTCAATGGAAAGCAATGCATGAAAAGAGTAATTCACCATTCTAACATTAGGGGAATTTTTAGGTCTAAAATGGGCCTCCTAAGGAAATTATAAAATAATAGTGGAAATAATAAAATAAGATTAGATTACATCATCAAATTTTGGAGGGAAAAAAGAAAAAACTACTTTTTCAACTCATATTTTCAACTTATATTCCTATGGGTTTACCCAAATTTCGAGCGATGGCACTTGTTGGATGCAGAATTTGATTCCTCATCCAAGGAGTACCCATGTTGCATACTTTCGATGAACTCTGCTACATGAAAAATGAGAAATACATGAAAAACATTATTGCAATCACATTTTTCATGTATTTTTTATTTTTCATATAGCAAGATCCATCGAAAGTATGGAACAAGGGTACTCCTTACATGAGGAATTAAATTTTGCATCCAATGAGTACTCTCACTCGAAATTTGAGTAAAACCTTAAGGAGGTAAGTTGAAAATACGAGTTGAAAAAGTAGTTTTATTATTTCATTATTTTTTAATATTTTTACTATTTTACTCCAAAAATGTGAATCATCCCCCATGGTTGACATGATTATCTTGAATCCTATTGCTTCTTATCAATTTTATTTTGATTGTATTTTTTTTTTAGGAGGCCCATTTTAGACCTCAAAATTCCCCTAATGCAATATTTGGCATTATACAAAGTGTAACGATGAGTTCCCAGAATGTGACTATCGTTACAAACTTAAATTTGAGTTACATGACCACACCAGGCACCTTCAAAATGTAATCGCTTCCAATGATGTAGGAAATGAGCTAATGGGCATCATGGCGAAAGACTTGTTCCTTCTCTCTATCAAACCAGTTGATCCTCAAGAAATCTATGGCCGTATCTCAGGTCGTCGCTTCCTTCTGACACTTTCCATCAAAACAGAGTACTACAATGGTGTCGATCATTTGTAAACAATATTGATAATTTCAGAGGAAATTCAATATGACACTACATGCAAGGAGGTCCTTAAAGACATTGATGCATTGACCATTTCACAACGATATATTAATCTTTGCCTTTGAGCTCCCTTATTATATGCATATAATGTTACTTTTCTATACACGAAAAAATTTCTCTGTATAGATCACTTTTCCATACCATTGTAAAATACAACCATTTTGTTGTGCTAGAACTTTTCTTTTATGAGACTATTTTTCAATAATTGCAACTATGTATATTTACCCCTTTACAATTTACATAATATAGATATCGATGTTTGACTCTACAATAACATGTTTTTTTCTAATACTCTTGTTCAACATGTTTTCCAAAGTCAATTGAAACTCTTTCTATCATTTTATGATAGTCAATTACAAAGTTGAAATTGTTAAAAAAATGTCATATATTTCCTATACATTCATAACTCAATTTTGTTTCACTCTAAATTGCTCACGTCTCATGCCTAATAGAGAATTATTTGTACTTTATTAGATATGTCATCCAATGATCCAAATGCGGATAAAAAAGCACGGAGGCACCTTCTTTATGCTCAAAATAAAGATACAATAAATGCATACTGACGACTTCTTTATAAAAACCGAAAAAAAACTACTGCTTCAGCTACACCCCTTCCCTTCTCAAGTGCTCTCCCAAATATGCATATCATTTCACTCCACTTTTTTCAAAACCTATATAACCCCCCCTTAATGAATAACACCGTCTATTTAGAAAAAGAATAGACTATCTCTCTATTTTGCATGTTTGCAAAGAATCATACCCAGGTATGAAAACAAAGCTTTCACATGGTAACCTTTCTTGATTTCGTTGTGCATCATCTCAAACTACAAATTGTTTCACTCATATGGAGAACATGGACCCTGGTAAACAACCATATTTCCTTCAAAATTTAACACAACTTGAGGAAATGCTCATCACACATGTAAATCCCATTCTACAAGTAACCCATGCTCATGGTGGTCAATACAAATATAGCGGCCATACAATCAACTTCCCTCAAGACATCACTACTATTGCCAAATACCTACCTCAAATGGTTTCTAAATTGGACATCCTAATTTTGAAAAGGCACAATCCTTTTGAAACAACTTATAAATTCTTCATGTGCAAATCACGTGTACTTGCAGCGCTTGAATACAAACTCACTCATCATCCCTACAACAAATATGTCGAGCTCAACCCATCTACAATTTCTTCTTGATGCAGGAGCATCGGAATAAGCCAGCAATGTG